>JAXCGZ010020994.1:80000-100471 GCA_037179515.1 Halocaridina rubra | reverse complement strand
CCCCCGCTCCTTGGATAACAGATGACATAAAAAACATTATGAAAGAAAGAGACAAACTACAAAATGAAGTAAAACTACAAAGAGATAATATCCCTTTAAGAGAAAAGTTTACAGAGCATAAGAAACAAGTAAAATCATTATTAAGTAACAGTAAGAAACAGTATTACAAAAATGAATTTCAAAACGCTAAAGGCAATATCTCTGATACATGGAAAATTGCTAAAACCATGCTTTCCAATAACTGTAATAAAAGTAGTAACATATCAATTATACCCGATGAGGTAGATGTAAGTGCTAAAGCAGAAGAGTTCAATAATTTTTTCGCTGAAGTGGGGAAAAAAACCTTTGAAAAAACAAAAAAAGAAATAATAAATGAAATCAATAATAGTAATGGTGGTAATAATAATGATGATGGTAGTAGTAATAATAATAGTAATGTTGATAATGGTGTAAATAATAATGATGGTGGTAGTAATGGTAATGATAATAGTGATGATGTTAGTAATAATAATAATAATGTTAATTTGGAAGAACATAGTGCATTCAATAGAAGTAATGATGTCTTTAACCCTACTACAGTAGATTGTAATACAGTAATCTTAGTAATAAAAAATCTGAAAGACTCTAATGCATATGGATCAGATGGAATTTGTTTTCGTTTTATTAGAGATTCATTATTTGTAATAGCATATTATCTGACGGTAATAATCAATACTTCCATAGTTACCAATATTTACCCAGATTTATGGAAAAATCCCTATGTAATTCCAGGTTTTAAAAATGGAAATCCTGACGACGTCTCTAACTATAGACCAATCTCTTTACTACCAATTTTATCAAAGATACTTGAAAAGATTGTTGCAAATCAGTTAAGTGAGTTTCTTGAAAAAAATAAACTTATTGCAAAAAGTCAACACGGTTTCAGGCCAAAATTATCAACTGAAACTGCCTTATTGAAAATATCAGATGAAATATACAAAAATATAGATAATAAGAAAATATCATTGCTACTACTACTCGATCTTTCTAAAGCTTTTGATAGTGTACACCATACCATCTTATTAGAAAAATGCAAAAAAATGAACATTGACCTAAGCTGGTTCGAGAACTATTTAAAAAACCGCTACCAGTCAGTCAGAATAAAAGATGTAGTTTCAAGTCGCAAGAAGGTATTGTTTGGGGTCCCTCAGGGATCGATCCTAGGACCTATACTTTTTCTAATATATGTAAACGATCTAGTAAAATATTTACCTAACTGTTATGTCATTCAATATGCTGACGATACTCAAATCTTAATTGAAGGAGAAATTAATGATTTAGAAAATATTATTCGTAGAGCAGAAGAAATTTTGTATATGGCTAAACGTTACTTTCTAAAAAATGGTCTGCTACTTAATGAAACTAAAACCCAATCTATTCTTATCGGATCCAGACAATTATTATCAGAAGTTGATGACAATCTTCATATAAATTTTAACGGTAATATCATTAAGCCAATGAACTCGGTAAAGAACCTAGGTGTCTATTTTGACCGTTACATGAATTTTGAAATGCATATAGATGAAATTTATAAAAAAGTAATGGGTACTCTAATATATCTAAATAGGGTAAAAGACTCATTTGAAACATCAACTCATATAATAATTGTCCAGTCCTTAGCTATGAGTTTAATTAATTACTGTCTCAAAGTTTGGGGATGTACAAATAAGACTCAATTACAAAGAATACAAAAGTTACAAAACTTTGCAGCACGAGTGGCTGTTGGCAATGTAAGAAAATACGAGCACATCTCTCCTGTTTTAAAAGATCTAGAATGGATAAAGATTAGAGATAAATATGTTTTTGATATATGTACCTTTGTCTTTAATATACTAAGAAACAATCTTCCTGATTGCTTGTATAATTTTTCTACAGTAAGCTCAGTTACCGGGTTAACTACCCGTCAAGGGGAAGATTTATTAGTACGAAGGTCTAAAACTGATATTGGCTCAAGAGATATAAACATTCGTGGACCTCATTTATATAATCAGCTTCCCAGAGAACTAAAAAATGCTGGTTCAGTGTATACTTTTAAATATAATCTTAAGAAGTTACTCTTAAAGGAAGATTTTACTTGTAAATTTTAATAGTACACCCATCTTTATGATTTGTTTGTTTTAGTATGTCTATATCGTACACCACAGATGTCTATCTGGAATATATATGCATCTTATTTGAATACCCAATGTACGTTGGAAATAAAGACTTATTATTATTATTATTATTATTACTCTCTCTCTCTCTCTCTCTCTCTCCCGCGGTGTTTAAGCCCTAATATTTACGTTTCTCTTGACGTTCGTTTTTGGATGCACTTTTTCACAAGGTTAACTAAATTTCCCCTCCCTCTTCCTCATTATCCTCTTGATCCTCTCTCCCATACTTCTGTAAAGTCAGTCGGTCAGTTTAAATGAAAAAAAATCAATCATTCTGACGTTAATTGTGAACTTTTCCTCTCTCGGACTTCAACTGAAGATAGAATCACGAAATACAGAATCAGTTTTCTAGATGTAACCCTTTTATACGTGTTCGATAAAACGAAGAAAAAAATCAATTGACAGAAAAAAATTAAAATAAGAAGAGTAGACTGCCTTTCAGAATCCCCCCCCCCCTCATATGCAAGCCATGAACTTCATCTCTGAATGTCAAACCATAATTGAACTTGTAAGTGCACTTTAAATATTGAATACCAATATAGAATATACTCGATCGACTTTCATGTGACTGAAATAATATTAAAAATTTAGATGATGTCTGAGAAGCATCATATTTTATTGTAGGTCATACAACGTCGTATAGTACAAAATGGTATGAGAGACTTGATGTCATCGCTAGTTCGTTCCTTCCGGCTTTACGTCACGGACTCCCTTTTCTACCAAGGGCTATGACGGTTGCCTTCTTGCGAATGACTTGTTTTGGCAGATGTAATCCTTACGCTGAGTGCATGACCTTGCTACCGTCATGGGTAGTGTAATATGGAAACTAAGCAATATTATTCCATTAGTCTGAAGTCTTTCGTTGATCGTACACTTATAGCCATAATTAATGCATTATGCCTTGAATTTAGTTTTTCTGAAATTTGCTGACACTGCACTGCATAAGTTCTCAATCTTGTCTTCGGAACGGCTTTGATACTAGGTCACATTTCTATGGAAAAAAAACTCAAATTGTTCCGGTTTTACGTCACGGACTTCCTTTCTATCAAGGGCTAGGACGGTTGCCTTCTTGCTAAGGACTTTTTTTGGCAGGAGTAATCGCTACCCTGAGTGCATGCCCTTGCTAACCTCAGACCGTGACGGGACGCGAGCCCTTACTTAACATAATTATTTGAAAAGGGACAGAGCTATTTATACAACTTTTTTTTAGACATATTTTTGTCATTATTTGTTAACTAAATTGAATAACATAGTAAAGAACTGAATTGAAATTGCGAAATTCTGAGCTAGAACACATAGTTCCGTTGGAGAAATTTCGTCTATTTATCTATGGTTTATCTATCGTATCCTCATCACGGTCTGAGGTTAGCAAGGGCATGCACTCAGGTTAACGATTACATCTGCCAAAACAAGTCCTTCGCAAGAAGGCAACTGTAAAATAGGGAGTCAGCGACGTAAAACCGGAACAATTATCTCTCGTATCCTCAAAGTTGCATTGGTAAGCTCTGTGGAATACGCTTGATGGTTGACTTGCAAATGAAGAATGCAATGAGCGTGAAAGAATTTACTATCCGAAATTGTTGTCCATTCATTTGAATCTAATTTTCGAGGATTCTACTATACAGTTAAATGTTTTCGTTGTATGGGATTATTATCAAACCTGGGAAGTTGTACATACAAATTCCTGTCAGAATTATCTGCTTGTATACATCTTAATGAATAGCAAATATACATGCTTTCAGTAAATTTTCTTATGAATTAAGCATTGCTATGTATTCGGTAACACTTGCTTTCATCTTCAGCCAACTACAACATGGATAATGAAGTATCAATTGTGTTAATATTTCATTAAATACTGTTAATGGCAATCATATTTGCATACTTGCATAAATTCTCAATGTATGTGCGTTAGATGACTATCATTCAGGTGATGCTGCATTTATAGGATTGTTCAAGTACTTAACAGTGGTAATAGGAGCAAGATCTTACGAAATGCATGAGCCATAAAAGTGATTTCTCGAATGACTGTTTTTATGTAATAGCTAACGTGGCAAAGCGGCAGCGTCCGCGACTCGTCGGTAGCTCATCCATAAGTTGAAGAGTTCAACTCGCCATGATGGCACGTAGTATCTTCTCTTTGCCAGACCCTCTTGGTGAATACATCATTAGATATGAAGAGTCTAAGATAGAATACCATTATCTACACCTGGTTAGGTTCCAATAAATGCAAAATTGGACGTTCGACTGCTCTCGTGTAATAATAATAATTATAATGATAATGATAATAGTAATAATAATAATAACAATTATAATAGTAATAATAATAATAATAATAATAATAATAATAATAATAATAATAATAATAATAATAATAATAATAATAATAATAATAATAATAATAATAATAATAATAATAATAATAATATTAATAAAGATAATAATAAAAAAAATTAAAATGATTATAATGACAACAACAATAACATTAACAATAATAATAATAATAATAATAATAATAATAATAATAATAATAATAATAATAATAATATAATAATAATAATAATAATAAAAATAATAATTACATTAAATATAATTTATAATAATAGTAATACTAATACTAATAATAATTACAACAATAATAATAATTATGATAATTAATAATAGTAATAAGAGTAAAAATAATTGTTGATTATAATAATAATGTCAACAACAACATTGATAATAATAATAATAATAATAATAATAATAATAATAATAATAATAATAACAGTAACAATAATTATAACAATAATAATAATAAAATAATAATAATAATAATAATAATAATAATAACAATAATAATAATAATAATAATAATAATAATAATAATAATAATAATAATAACAGTAACAATAATTATAACAATAATAATAATAAAATAATAATAATAATAACAATAATAATAATAATAATAATAATAATAATAATAATAATAATAATAATAATAATAATAATAATAATAATAATAATAATAATAATAATAATAATAAATTTCTATTAGTAAAGGATGAAAAGGAGGTAAGGATCTGTAGTGGGGGGCAGGTTATTTCTGCCTAAATTCAAACATCATTTTAGAAATCCCAAGTACGCCGAGGGCCATCCATGCCAGTTAAAGAGGAAGAACTAACTCCAACTCCGGCAGCCAGGACGAGGTAGAGGAACCTGAACCTTTAAGTCTTTAATCCACTTAAAGATTTATATTATAAAGGCTACGCTATCACGGACAACGTACAAGCCAGTTGAGCTAATGAAGTTTAAAGTTATTATTCGAAACCTTAGAAGTTTCAAAAATGCTTTGTAAATAGAATAAAAAAGAAAAAAATTAAAAAGTATTGGAAGTTAGGTTGGATTATATATATATGAGTGTGTGTGTGTGTGTGTGTGTGTGTGTGTGTGTGTGTGTGTGTGTGTGTGTGTGTGTGTGTGTGTGTGTGTGTGTTTACCATCCAAAAGAGGACACGTTATTTAAAACATCACAACTTGTCTGACCCGTTTTCTAATTAGAATTTTTTTTTCCTTAAAGGACTGATCTCTGTTTTTCAATATGTCGAAAAATTATTTCATAATATTTTACAAACATTAGACATATTCTATACAGAAAGTTACAGTACCTTGGTACCAAGGTCATTTCTTCGATATAGGTCTTGCAGCATTACATCATTAAAACTCGACTGAAGTTGTTACAAGTCATAATGAGGCATTTTCTCCTTTAAGTGTTCATTCTCCTATTTGTATCGTATAGTGACCTTGATTTGTATCTCTAAAATCTTTTTGGCAACAGATAACCAAATGACTTCTCCAACGACAAGAGAAACACCTTGCACTAATCGGAGTAATTATGAATATGTAATCATATTTTCTCATTGGAGGTGGACTCGGATTTGACAGACCCCCCATCGAGCCCACTTTGGGATGATGAAAACGACAGCTTGTCTTAATTCCCCATCTTATGTCTGATTGTGTCCTCCCTCATAATGGGGCCCAATAGTGTCACGCATAATGACGAATATTATTGTATTCTTTTAGTCTCATCTTTCCTGTACCTAGAATATCTAAAGGTTTTTTTCAATATTATCTTGTGAAATTTTGATCTTTAGTGATTATTAACTTTTTTGGGGGGCTGTATGAAAATTTTGAACTTTATTTTTTTTTCTTTAAAATCTTCAATCTCGCGTTCTCAATACGTTTTATATCATTCCAATTTACCCAACCAATCGATATATGGCACAAGCAACACAAAAGTTTTATTCTTTTCTACTTCCATGTCTTAATTGATATCTAGGTAACAGGAATCAAAATTCTGGGCAGTGGACTACAACGGTGTGCAGACAAAATGCCGATGGACATAATGTCGACGGACATAATATCGACGGACATAATATCAAGGTTAGGTTAGGTTAGGTTCGGAACTATTATTTTAACCTGTATTATTATGAATGAATGAAAGAGTAAGAAGAATAAATAACTAAATAAAAGTCCTATCCGTCGACATTATGTCCATCGGCATTTTATCCTACAACCACTAAAACAATGTGGTTATGTGTTAACATGCATGGAAAAAGAGAATCATCTTTAAGCTCTCTTAATTCCTTCACTCCTTGTAGGTATTAATAAAAAAAAAATAACTAGATACTATAACATTGCATATTCATGAGATATCTGCAAAATATGTCTGGTGGTCAATCACCTCATGTCGCAGAAGGTCCCAACGAGAACCATATTAGTATCCAGACGTCCTGGAAACTAATAGATATAGAGACAGTGGACAAGTTTCTGGAATGTTAAGCAAATGAACAGTATAATTCAGATATATGTAACAGTTATTGCATAATCTTTGGGGAAAAGTTTCCTTTCTATTTATTTTGCATTGCTATCATTATTATTCCATCCCTTCAGGAAAGGAGAAATAATTACCTGGATTACATATATATTTATTACATGAATTTTATGTATTTTATTTATTTATTCATAGACTTCTATTGAAAGGTACAATATGACATTAAGTGCACTAGATCAGGGAGTCATGTGACCGTCCATGGTTGTAAGTAATATTAACGGCCTTAATAACTTTAGAGTTGTTAATGAAGCATGAGTTATGATGCAGATACCAATTGATGTGACTGGTGAACCAATATAGTGTCAATGCCTCGAGGTGCAATATGTCTTGACTGATTACAGAACGCACTTTAATTTACTGAGTATTCCTCAACTAAGCCATTAATTACAATTATTATTATTATTAGTAGTAGTATTTTTATTATTAATTATTTATTTATTTATTATTATTATTATTATTATTATTATTATTATTATTATTATTATTATTATTATTATTATTATTATTATTATTATTATCATTATTATTATTATTATTATTCGTTCACGTTCTCTTTTAGATTGCAAGACGAGGAACGAGAAATGAATGAATTATCACCAGGAATCCACCGTGCTTGGGATAGTAAGGATGATCGTGGCCAAGGATCATATGAATTAAATGATGGACAAATTGACCTAACAGAGAATGACCTTACTATGGGAGGAGATGTAGGTGTGACCCTTCGCTGTGCCATATACATTAGAAGTGTGGGCATTGTTCATGAACTGTGTTCATCACGCACCGTAACAGCTGTTTTGTGTGTTCAGCGATGTAAGTAAAATGAAGAACATAAATTCGGAAGATTCATATATTAATCAAAGCTCTGTAATGAGTTCATAACTCCAAATTACGTGTCTTAGGTTCGAGTCACGGTCGGGGTAAATTATGATTCATGTTTTCACATATGTTAATATGTTTATTTGATTATTGTTGATGCCTATTTAGATTGGGATTTGAAGTAAATGCGAAAACGAAGACACCACTGAGGTTGGGAGAAATTATAATATGAGCAAAAAGTAATTCAGAAAAAATGCGTTCATTCCTGTTATAGCAGTTAAGCTGTAAGGTTAGCTTCTCTTTTAGACCTTCTTTGGTGTAGTTGGTAGCGCCATGACCCAGTAATTATGTGCCATAGGTTCGATTCCCAGTCAGGGTAAAATATGATTCATATTTTCACATATGTTAATGTGTTTATGTGATTATTATTGATGACTGTTTAGATTGGGATTTGATTTAAATGCAAAAACAAAGACATGAGTGAGGTTTGGAAAATCTGTAATATGAACAAAAAGGTATTAAAAAAAATGCGTTCATTCCTATTATAGCAGTTAAGCTGTAAGGTTGGCTTCTCTTTTAGACCTTCTGCGGTGTAGTTGGTAGCGCCTTGGAACCGTAATTATGTCTTAGGTGCGAGTCCCGGTTGGAGTAATATATATATATATATATATATATATATATATATATATATATATATATATATATATATATAATATATATATGTATATATATATATATATATATATATATATATATATATATATATATATATATATATATATATATATATATATATATATATATATATATATATATGTATATATATATATATATATATATATATATATATATATATATATATATATATATATATATATATATATATGTATATATATATATATATATATATATATATATATATATATATATATATATATATATATATATACATACTTATAAGGTAGACAGAAGAAGGATGGCTTTTATCCTAGTGAGGTGGTTAGTGGGTTTATTTGAATTTAGTGTGTGCCTATACACCAAGGCAGATAATTAAATGTACAAATAAAGTACGGGAACAGTTGGGACGGGAGAGTAAAATGAACTGAGACAATAGGTAGTGTATGTTCATTCCCCTAGCTCTTAACAGTTAGCTATTAGGTTTCCCGTTTCCTTTACACCTTTATTGGGAAAGATCATAATGTGCTTTAGGCTCAAATACTTTTGGGGGGCAGATATAGGTTTCGTAAATGCACGTATATCAATGTGTTCATTTGATTTTTTTTTTCATTTATACTTTGTAAGTTTGGATGTCAACTTTTACATATAATAATTTCTATCCATTTTCAGTAACCATACAATAAGAAAAAAGAAAGGTTTTTATATATTAATCTTGGTTTTTCCTACAGAAGCCAGCAGGGTAACCATAACCTAACCTAACCTCTGTGTTGCATCATACCCTTGCACATGTTCATTCACTGCATCAGTTGTTTATAAAGAGGGGAATAAATAAAGGAGAAAGGATTTGCCGATCCTTCATTCTCTTAGCCCCTTTAGTCGGCTCTGTTACACGGTGGGAGTCCTTTCAAAAGGATTCTCATTCTCCCCGTTGCCAAGAGAGAAAAAAGAAGTTTTCTGTACACAAAAATAAACCTATATATCTGATAAAGGTAGCATCATTGTGTAATTGACAGCTGTCAATCGCTGTTCACAGTGTCCGGCAAGCGACCGTTGTCAGAAGTATGTCCTCCGTCTGCCCATCATACTTGGCTGCTCATCAATCGTCAAGGTGCCAAAGATAATTCAACAGTTTCCATCACTGGACTAAAACAGTGTCATCATCAGCATCTCGGACAGACTTACTGTCATCCAAAGGTAATGTAAATTTTACAGTAGTTTCGCCATATTAATATATTTTTTTATTATTTCTTCATGTTCATTCATTATATATAGAAAGTAATACGGCATTATATTACCGAATTGACTGGTGTAATACTCTTTATCAGTTGTCCATGAAAGCTCAAAATATTTGTACACTTGCAAAAGCATTGCATCCTTAGAGAACCGCTATAAATAAGCAATATAATATAATACAAGATAATTTATCTCCTGGTCTAATATTAGAATATGTCAAGCTAGTAATGTGCTCATTTGTCAAGGTTAGACATGCAATACTGTGCATCATGCAATAATAAGGCCGCTTTCACACCAAAGTGGCACGTCGCACGTGGCAAGCCAGTTGAAAACGAACATCCGGAAATAAATGAACCCTTGCACACACATGTGTTGCGACATGTCCCATTTGCGACTTGCAATTGGCACACACATACACACATACATGGAAGATTTTAATCAAAGAGAGAGAAATTGGATAAATCTTGACCCACACAGAGGTGAGGACTCATTCGTGGCAATATTCCTAGATTCCGTACAAGGGAATTTCCTACAACAACATGTCCTGGAACCAACGAGGGCCAGGGATGAGGATGAGACATCGCTGCTTAATCTAGTATTCACAGATAATGTGTTAAAGATTGAAAAAAAATTGAGTATAAACCACCAATTGGAAAGAGTGACCACTGTGTGCTGTTGATGGAGTATATCATCGAAGCTGTTCTGCCCGAGAGTAGAGGCACTGAGGACACAAAGAGGAACTATCTAAATGGAGATTGCATCAAAATGAATGAGCTTTTTGCAGTTATTCGCTGGAGAACCTTATTTAACAACAAATCTGTACAAGAAATGTATGATATCTTTTGTGAGGAATATGGGAAGATAGTAGATTGCTGCATACCTGTCACCAAAATAGGAGTAATTCATGTAAGAGATAAATGGTTCAATAATGAGTGTAAGAGAGCTAAGGAGTGGAGAGACAAATGCTGGAAAAGGTATAGGAGGAGAAAAATATAAATGCCTGGCAGACTTATAAAAGAGCAAGAAATGCTTACCTAAGTAAAAGAAGAGAGGCAGATAGAGACTATAAAAGGGATATTACCAGGAAGGCTAAAGAAAATCCCAAACTTTTCCAAAGCTTTATCAGAGGAAAAGAGAAGGTAAAAGAATAGATCTTTAAATCTTAAGAGAGCGGATGCAAGCATCAAGGCGATGGATGAAGAGATCTGTGAAGAATTAAACAAGGAGTTGCAGTCAGTATTTACAGTAGAAAATACCCCACCCCCTCAGATTGCAGAGATAGAAGCTCAAGGGCCAGTATTGGAGAATATAATCTTTTCAGCCATAGAGATATGCAAAGCGCTGATGGAGTTAGATGTCCATAAAGCTACATGTCCTGATGATATATCCCCTTATGTACTAAAGAAATTCACTAATTCAATATCAGTGGCACTAAGTATCATATTTGAAAAGTCGCTGGAGTCAGGGGAGATTCCAAGATGCTGGAAAGAAGCAAACGTGATACCTATCTTCAATAAGGAAGGAGGGATACAGCTCTAAACTATAGACCTGTTTCCTTGACCAGCATAGGTTGCAAATTTATGGAGAAACTACTAAGGAAACATATCTCTCTTCACTTGGAATCCTTCAACATTTTGTCAGTGAGACAACATGGCTTTAGAGAAGGTAGATCAATAGTAACAAAGTTATTAGAACTTTAAGATGAGGTAAACCGAATATTACATAAAAAAGGTCTGGGCAGATTGCATAATCCTAGACTTCCAGAAAGCATTTGACACTGTCCCACACGGGAGACTTATTAAGAAGCTACAAGCAATGGCAAGAATAGGTGGTAATGTCTTGGAATGGATAAAAAATACTTAGAAGGAAGGGAACAGAGGGTTAGAGTAAGACACTCAGTGTCTGAATGGAGAAGAGTTAGTAGTGGAGTTCCACAGGGTTCAGTTTTAAGACCACTTTTGTTCCTTGTATATGTAAATGACCTACCAGAGTCTGTAAATTCATTCATGGATATGTTTGCAGATGATCCAAAGATAGTAAAAAAAAAAAGTTAGAAACGAGAACAATGTTAGAGAACTTCAGGAAGATCTAAGTAGTCTGCATGAGTCAGAAGAGTGGTTAATGAAATTCAATACTCCAAAATGTAAGGTAATGAGAGTGGGTACAAGTGTAAGAAGGCCTAAGCTTGACTACTCGGTGGCACAAGTAGAACTTCAAGAGACAGAGAATGAGAGAGATCTAGGAGTAAACATACTGGCAGATTTGTCTCCAGAAATGCACATAAATGTCATAGTAAGGGCAGCATATGCTTTCTTAGCAAATGTAAGGGTAGCCTTCAGGCACATGGACAAGGAAATGTTTAGAAATATTTATATAACCTATGTGAGGCCAAAGCTTGAATATGCAGCCCCCTTTTGGAATCCACACTTAAAAAAGCATGTAGTTAAGCTAGAAAAAGTTAAAAGAAATACCATGAAACTGGTGCCAAAAATACGCAATCTCAGTTATGATGAGAGGCTGAGGGAATTAGACTTACCATCACTCAAAGCTAGAAGATTGAGGGAGGATATGGTGACAGTTTTTAAATTCCTTCATGGTTATGACAGAGTGGATAAGGATCGATATTTTGATATGGATGGCACTAGAACTAGAGATAATAGTTTGAAGTTCCGTAAGAAAACGTCTTTGCAAGATGTAAGAAAGTACTTTTTAATGTAAGAGTAGTTGATAATTGGAATTTGCTAAGCGAGGAGATAGTTAATGCTAATTCAATCCATAGTTTTAAGGACAAGTTTGATAAGTATCACTAAGTGCAAAATGGAACCCACCAGGAGACGGGAAGTTACGAGCTTGGGGTTCTTTCCTGTAAGCACAATTAAGTAATTACACACACACAAAGACATGCCACGAAACTGGTGCCAGAAATATGCAATCTCAGTTATGATGAGAGGCTGAGGGAATTAGATTTACCATCACTCGAAGCCATAAGATTCAGGGGGGATATGGTGATAGTCTTTAAATTCTTTTAGGGTTATGATACAGCAGATAGGGATCGATATATTGATATGGCTGGCTCTAGAACTAGAAGTCATAGTTTGAAGCTTCGTAAGAAAACGTCTTTGCAGGATGTAAGGAAGTAGTTTTTTAGTGTAAGAGTAGTTGATAATTGGAATTCGCTAAGCGAGGAGGTAGTTAATGCTAACTCAATCCATAGTTTTAAGGATAGGTATGATAAGTATCACAAAGTACAAAATGGAACCGATCAGGAGTCGGGAAGATACAAGCTTTGGGCTTTTTCCCGTAAAAACAATTAGGTAATCATATATATATATATATATATATATATATATATATATATATATATATATATATATATATATATATATATATATATATATATATATATATATATATATATATATATATATATATATATATATATATATATACAGTGTATATATATATATATATATATATATATATATATATATATATATATATATATATATATATATATATATATATATATATATATATATAATATATATATATATATATATATATATATATATATATATATATATAAAATATATATATATATATATATATATATATATATATATATATATATATATATATGTATATATATAATATATATATATATATATATATATATATATATATATATATATATATATATATATATATATATATATATATGATTACCTAATTGTGCTTACGGGAAATTTTTTATATATATATATATATATATATATATATATATATATATATATATATATATATTATATATACACAGTATATATATATATATATATATATATATATATATATATATATATATATATATATATATATATATATATATATATATATATATATATATGAAGAAAAAGAAATAAAAGACATGCTCGAATTTGCAACCTATGCACGAGCTTTCGGCTTTTTCCCGTAAGCACAATTAGGTAATCATATATATATATATATATATATATATATATATATATATATATATATATATATATATATATATATATATATATATATATATATATGCTGTATCTTTCTATTTAGCGTTTAGACTTTTTTTTCTGTAAAGCTTCATTAATAGTAGAATTATGTTTACTTCTGAATCGCTTCAAACATGTGGGATTCGGAGACTTCTGTGTTTCCCTTTGTTTAGAACTTTCACGGCTCCAGCAACAGTGATGACTTATTTAGTGTGGCAAAATGAGTTTTAAGCATACAGTGCCTGGTTTGCTGAGGTTCTGTACTTTCTTCTCTTGTTAATGAAATTGCCAGTGATCCTGGGTTTCTTCCCGTTGGTTCCTTGGGATTTTTCAAGTGTTTCTATTATGGTATGAATACTGGTGTATATTAATGGGCTTTTAACAAATAAGATTTCATGAGCCTTCCCATTGACTTGTATTTTTCATATGGTAATAAACTTTTCACTAAGAACTAATACTGACATACGGCATTATACTCTTAATGCCTAGAGCAAAAACATTATAGAATCTTAAAAAAATTAGTTCTATCTCTTATAAAGATATTATAACGAAGTTCCTGCAAATATTGAAGATAGGAAAAACTAATCTTTCGTTCTGCATGTCAGAGACATCTCTATAAATCATTGATGCCTGCACAACAATTTATATCCTAACCATCTACATCCTGCTTTAACGCTTTGTAATGGTATCACCTCTGATAGTGTTTGTGTATTGTAAACATCTGCGGTCTTACTGTGATGTTTGTCTCTTTTGCAGAATGGATGGTCAAAAACTATCTGCCCCGCTTACACTGTACAAAAGATACCTCATAAGCATCATGGTGGGAAGAAAAATCACATTCATTATGGGATCAAACGTGGGCATTACCAACAGGATCAGAAACTATCAAAGCCTTTAAAAGGGTCAAGTGCCATAACTTTAGGAAAAAAATATGAAAATTTTACAGACAGATTGATGCTATATAGCCCTGAAATCAGAAGAGCTAAAAGGACTGCGGAAATTCCAACAGTAGATGGTGTACGTGAAGAAGGATGGCATACAGCACCTCTGGCTAAAGCTGAAACCTTAAACTTAGATTTTATTGAGAGTATTATGCAAGACTTTACTTCATCTAAAAAGAAGAAGAAAAATCAGAACAGTGGAAAACAAGAGAGTGACAAAACTACTACTCCTGCCCCTAAACAAATTTCACAAGTATCCCAGAACAATTCTGCAAAGTCTGATGTTGAGCAGACGGTACTAGAGGAAAATATAAAGAATACAGAAATTAAATTCCCTGTACCAATTCAACAGAAAAACCCCGAGAAAGAAAAGGAAAATGGAGAACAAAAAATTATGGTTGGAACTGGACCCATTTTTGTGCAAGAGCCAAGACCTCAAAGTGGAGACTTACAAGCATCAGAATCAGATGAACCTATGGATGAAGGTTTGCCAAGTAGCAATAACAATGAAAATATGGAACCTGTAAAGACTTTGGAGACAACTGGAGATACTCCAATTGTTTTCCCTGAAATTCCAGGAGTAAGTTTTGATCCAACACCTCGCAGCATCAATCCAGTGGGCGATGAATCTTTTAACATTGAAGAATCTTTGAGCAGTTTTGAGGAAAATATGGCTTCTATAGGCGAGTCAGATATGACAACTTTGCCTTCCCTTCATGAAATAATTTTTCCTCGAAGTGACACAGAAGTAGGTGAAAACGGAAACAGCCAGCAGTCACCATCTATATTACACAATAATGTGACTCAAAAGCCACAATATGGTATTGCAGAGTTGGGGATAGGAAATGAACCTGGTGCATCTGAACTTGGAAATGTAAACGTTGTTGATGAGAGTGTAAAAGATGTAAAGTCAGAGAAAAAAGAAACCACAGATACTTCATTAGCTGAAGATACAGGAAATAAGGCTGAGAGCACTACAAAAGTCAGGGATATGCAAGAGAGTCAGAGTACAATAAGCGAAGAGCAATATATTGAAAGTTTGGGAGAGACTACTGAAGAAATGCATATCAGCGAAAACAAAAAGGATGAGAATGATGAAACAAGCAAAGGAGAAGAGCACAGCATGGAAACGGAAAATAAGCATCTAGATGTAGAAGAAATGGGCAATGATAATTCTGTAAAAGAGGAAAATGAGAATTCGGTAAAGAATCCTGATATTAGTGCAATAGGAGACCATAACCAAAGTGTCATGACCGAACATGTGAATAAGACTACAGAAAGTGGACAGTCCATGGAAGGGGAAGTAACAGAAAATAGCAGAGAAGAAACTGGTGAGGATGAAAATAAAATGAAGAATGTTACTATAGCTGTAGAGCGTGGTATGCATCCAATAGAAGAGGAGACTAGTAACAGTGCAATGGAAGAACAACAATTTAAAAATAATAATGAGGAGGAATTTAGTAAGGGTATGGAAGACCAGTTTGCAGTGGAAGAGGAGCGTAAGGATGCATCAAAAGAAGAAATTGGTAATGATACCATGGAAAAGGAGCACACTCTAGGTATAGCAGAAAAAGAACATGATAAAGATATGGTAGAAGGGGAGGCTACTCAAGGTACACCTACTGTAGAGGATAGCAATGGTACACAGGAAGAAGATACTAGCGAGGGCACATTGGAAAACGAAAATATAGAGAATATAATGGATGACGAAAATAACAAAGATAAAGAGGCACAAGAAAATATGTCTTCGGAAGGAAATGATTCTGATAAAGTCACTATGGAAAATTCAATGAGAGAGGAGCATGATCAGGGTACAATAGGAGAAGATACTAATATGGATACAATGAAAGAGGACAGTAACAAGGATTCTGCTGGAGAAAATCTTAACAATGATGTCAACACAGAAGAGAATATGTTTTCTGAAGAAAAAGAATCAGACAAGACTATCATGGTTGAGACTACAAAAGAGGAGCATGAAACAGTGGAAGAGGAGACTAGTATAGGCACAGTGAGAAAGGATATCAGTGATGGTACAATGATGGAAGAGGCTAATAAAGGTATAGAGGATACAGATGATGACAAGGATG
Source organism: Halocaridina rubra (assembly GCA_037179515.1). Taxonomy (NCBI): domain Eukaryota; kingdom Metazoa; phylum Arthropoda; class Malacostraca; order Decapoda; family Atyidae; genus Halocaridina; species Halocaridina rubra. The sequence continues at coordinate 83,623 of JAXCGZ010020994.1, read as the reverse complement.
TAACAGGACAGCACCATAATAAAAGTGTTGATACAGAAGACAGCATGTCAACAGGAGAAAAAGAAATCAGTACAGGAATAACACCAAATAATTTTGGAGAGGGGCACGATGTTGGCACTACGGAAGAAGAGAATATCAATGGTGCAATGGAAGAAGCCAAAACTGCAGAGACTGTGGGAGATGATAAAACGGGGGATGCAATGGCAGAGGAGCCTAATGTAAGTAATGATAATAATGTAATAAAAGAGGGAATGGGTACCGTGGATGAAAATAATGAAGATAAAGTGGAGGGAACGGACATTATAAAAACAGAAGAAGAGATTAGTGGACAGGATGAGAGTACTGTTGGAGTAAAGGATATGATTGCAGATAGTAATCTAAAAGGAACACAACATGAGAACACAACAGAAGAAAAAGATGACATTGGAGTAATGACAAATAAACATGATAATCAAAATAAGGAGGAGAATACAGAAAATGGCACAAGTGAAACACCTGTATCGCAAACCACACAAGACAGTGACGAAATTAATAACAAAGGAGAGCAGCAAGACACAGACATAAAAAAAGAGAGAAGTGATTTAGATATACCGCTCAGAGATGATAATGATGGAAATCCTTTTGAGGAGAGGTCCTTGGACGAGCAGCCTAATAATGTTATTACTGAGAATAAACCACCCGATATGGAAATGGAGAATGCAAATGCAGAAGTACCATCTACCAACACTGAAAACAGTGAAGAGAATAAAGACAGATCAATAATTGAAGAAAAAAACAAAGAAAATGAAAGACAAGATATGTTGTCACAGAAAGAATCTGATAAGCACATTTTGGTAAGTTATTTATTACAACAATTATTTGGTGATTAATTATAATTGTCCATCATTAAGGGATATCCAGTTTCAACCTGTTTTCTTATGAAGAATAAGTTGTCATTATAACCTCTGCGCAGAAAGTTACTCTTTCAGCTTATAATCATTATTTAAAATATGTACATTATACTCTCAACAGTTAACTCTGTCAGACAGTTATTGAAAGAAGAATAAGTATGGATTACAGGAAGATAGTATGGGTGAATGGTCATTATATCACACGTTTGGTATCCATCCACATCCCTGACATGTATAAAAATAATACTTGGAGGCTTCTTATTCTATATCGGCTGTTGTTATCTTCCTCATTGGATTGAGGAACACCTTTAGAAGGAAATCCTTGTTGCTTTTCTGGACTACCTGATAAGAGGCGTTGTGTGGACTGTGCCGTCCTTATTTAGCTCTTACTTTCTTCAGCAGTACCACTGCATTGCCCTTCCTGCCCCTGGCACTGTGTGGACTGTGAAGTCATCATATAGCTGATTTGTTCAACAGTGCCACTATACTGCCCGTCCTGCCCTTGTGCATAGTTTTTTGTGTGTTCTTATTGGTGAATATCTCGTTTTTATGATAATTTTGTCCTCAAGGCAAATTTAGTATCCCCAGTCGTAAGGTAAGTTTATTGTGTATTGCATTCTGGGCACCTCTGTAGCCATTTGAGCCCATTTTTTAATACATGTGAAGCTCCAACTAGTAAATTTCACTTTCTTTGGGTATTTAATTTTTTTCAACCTTAAATGTAATTTAATTACCATCTCATATACATGACCGTTTGATAATCACGGAGTTAACTTCAATCTTGTTACGTTTCTTTAATAATATCAAGTTGAAATTTAGTAATGAAAGCAAAATTATACTATCCACATCACTTTTACTATTTTCTTTATGGAGTAATACCTCCTGTCCTATTTTGTGTGGTAAGGATTAAGTATAGTACCAGTGACTGCTTCTTTTCTTCCATTTCCAGACTCTGGAACTCTCTTCCTGTTTCTGTCCTCTTTTAACTCTTTATTATCTTTCTTCTTTCAAAAAAGGGCTCTATCATCATCTTAGGGCCTAATCCTGCCATATTTCTAGGACCTCATTACTTTGACTATTTATTCAGCCAGTCTTTTTGATGTATGTAATTCTATTATCTCTATCTTGTCCTTAAGCTTCTACTTATTTTTAAATATATTCTTGGTTCCCAAATCAGATGAGGCCAAATTTCTTGACCTGTCCTGGTGTCACATTTAAATATATACACATGGTCCCCGTTTTATATTGTTGCAAGTTACGTGGTTCCGCCGTTATGCCAAAGGCCAATAAATGATCAATAAATATTTAATATATCAATTTTTCGACCTACCTGGCTTGTACGATAAATTCAAATTTCGTGCGCTGTGCAGTTTGTGAGCCAAGCAGACGAATACACATGTAGCAGCATTGTTCTATACATAAATATCATGTTTATGGCTTTATTTATTTATTTATGTATTTGGTTATGTGAAGCAATTAGATTTAATTTATTTACAAAATTAACAAATACCTAGCCGTAAACGCAATCTTTATGCAAAAAAGTTTATTGAGGTTGGCGGAAGAATAGTCACACACCATTGTTGTAATGGTATATACTGTATAAAGTTAATGGTTTTATTTATTTATTTGTTTATGTATTTGGTTATTCGAAGGAATAATACATAGCCGTAAATAACGATCTTTATGCCAAAAAGTTTGTTGAGGTTGGTGGAAGAATTGTCACACGACATTGTTATATACACATATATCAAGTTAATGGTTTTATTTATTCATTTATTAATTTATGTATTTGGTTATGTAAAGGAATTATATTTAATTAATTTACAAAATTACTAAATACATAGCTGTAAATACAATCTTTATTCGAAAAAGTTTGTGTTTGGCGGAAAAATAGTCACACGGCATTGTTATATACGTACAGTGTATATACTGTATCAAGTTAATGGTTTTATTCATACATTTGTTTATGTATTTAGTTATTTGAAGTAATTACACTTAATTTATTTGCAAAATTACCAAATACATAGCCGTGAATATGATCTTTGCGAAAAAGTGTGTTGAGGTTGGCAGAAGAATAGTCACACGGCATTGTTGTATACGTATATATCAAGTTAATGGTTTTATTTATTTATGTATTTGGTTATTTGAAGGAATTAGATTTGAATAATTTACAAACTTACTAAATATAAATTTTGGAGAAAGAGAGATACCAAAAGGACAGCACAATAAGAACAATAGGATAGCATTTTTAAGGGAAGTGCCATTGTAAAAGCATTGCTTCTCAAACTCTCGTCCGCCATATTGTTTATCGTGCTCATTAACAGTGGATACATACTTTCAGCATTAAAATGTTATAAGTACTATGGCAGGATGACCAACATCAATGGTGCATCCCAGTGAGCCTCCTCTTGATTCAGGAGAGACCAAAGATTACTTAATGCCATGAAAATGGGAAAGGGGGGAAGAAGAAGCGTCGCCCACTTGTTCTTGTGCTCATTCGCTGGTTTACTTCAATAAAATAAAATCAAACTTATCTATACTATGGATGGTGAAAGGTCTTCTTAATATGCCGTAATCATAGTAGTTGGGTGCTCAGAAATTTTGTATGAGTTATTGGAGATTTCCAGCTCCAATGATAATGATCAAAGTTGTGATGGTGAACAGAGGTGTTCTTCCTGTGGATGAGCTTGTCTCTTTAATTAAAAAGGTAGATTATTACCCCTTGAATGGTAT
>JAXCGZ010020994.1:0-75000 GCA_037179515.1 Halocaridina rubra | reverse complement strand
AGCCCACTCAAAACATGTGTTTATCATTTTCACTACTTCCATTCTTTCCAGGCATGATATACTTTCTAATTATACCATCCACGGGGCTACCTTTTTCTCTAGCATTCAAATAACCCATTAACTCTACATATTGTATGTTAAACATTCATATCTTGGGAGAATTTAAAATATTTCTATAAATTAACCTGCCATCTCAACATCAAAGTCATTTAGATGTTTAACTCAAATTCTTTACAGTTTATAAGAAAAGACTTTAGAGCCTTAAAACAATCCTCTGACCAACAATTAGGTACTTACTTTCCAAATATCGTATATTTAAGATCTAAATGTGGTTGTGGTGAATATGAGATGAAAAACTGGGAACCATTTGTGTTTGGACCGCTGTTTGCCATTGACAATGTACCTCTAACGGAATGCTGCAAATGATAATAAGTTAGCAAGAAAATTGTTTACATAAAATTACACACAAAACACACATTTTCTTAAGTAAGGTTAATAAAACTATATCTAAAATTTAAATACTGTAAGGGTTAAATGGACAGCATCGTACAGATTCATGCCAAGCTTTATATGTTAAGAAATCACCATATAGTATTACCATTACTGCTGATGATTTAACATGTGTTATAAAGATATCAAGCCGGAAGTGGTAAAAAAAAATAATAGCTTTCAATTGGCTGATCAATACACATTCACCCAATTTATATCGAGGACTCACTACTTGTGATTCTGGTCGACTGCAGTCTTTCCATGTCAGTTTTGTGACACACAATAATAGTTCCATGAGGGAGCCAATCCAAGGAAACACTACACTAATGTAAATCAGGAGAGGCCAATACCAAAAATGAGGCAAATGTTCCGACATCATGAAACCAAATACCAACAACACAAACACCTTTCACACTGTAAAAAGAAAGACATTAAGCAAAAATACAGATGGAAACCCCCCTGATGGGCAATGTGTAGCTAAATCAGAGGCATCAAGTAGAATGGGAAGAGGTAAAGAGACCATAGTGACAGAAAAATTGCCAAAAGTATCCAAAGGACCAACACAACGAAGTACTGTACCAAGAAAAGATACGAACTCCAGAAATTGTAAACCAAGTATTTACTACTGGTGGGGATACAACAGGGAGAAGCCGAATATTAACTAACTCTTCTTTAGAAAGGTAGGAAAATAGTGGGTGCACTAAAAGTATACCATCACCGGAGAGAGAGAGAGAAGTAAGTGCTATCAAAAGTGGAGTCTCTGAGTAATGAATGGTCAAGAAAACTATTTAACTGAGAGCAAAATGTCAAGCAAAGCTTATAAAACCCAAAGAACTTGGCAGATATTGAAAACCAGAAAAACCAGTAAGTAAGCCTAAATTAGGATGAAAAGAAGCCTCAAGGAAAACAAAACAAGGACACTATCAACAATTACAAAAACCCAGGTTGGCACCTAAGCAGGAACAAAAACCTCAAAGCAATAAAAGTGTTAAACCACTAACACGAGTCAATAAATTATCAGACACAGTGTCATCTTTTGTAAACAGAGATCCTACACATGAATAAATTATTTGCACAACCAGACATGCCCAAGAAAGTGCTAGAAGAGCAAAGGTGAAGACTACATACTCTGGCTGTTCAAAGGAAGCAAGAAGAAAGTACAGTAAATACCCAAAAGGATAAAGCTGAAAACCATCAACGAAAAAGGATAGCAATAAAAGCATAAACCTGGAACACCTGAGTAACATGAGGAAACCAAAAAAAACATAGGGCAAGAGATATGATCCCACATCATGGAATCTATGAACGGAAGAGCTTCCTTCTTGAGGGAGCAATGAAAGAGACAAAAACAGTGTAAAGCAAGATCACTACACAGAAAAAAAATTAAAGCAAAACAAGAGCCCCGTTACCTATGATTATGATGAATCTATGACAGAGGTATGAGGTGGGGGCCAAAATACTGACATTTATGAGAGAAAAAGAAGAAAAATCTAAATTACAACATTTGAAAAGTCAAAGCATACCCTAATCTGAAATCTACCACCACACCTCTAAAGGTCCGTTCTTTGACGTGCTAAGAAAAAATCTAAAACCACCGAACAGCACCTGAGCCAGCAACTAATAAACAAAACACTGAATAGTGTAATGACATCATAATGGAAGGAAATCATATGCTGAGCTCAGAACTCGGAGATCAGGAACATCTAAATCAAGTCCCATAATGCATAAAAGTAGGATAAAAATCACAAATGGGATACAACATCCCACTCCCTTCAGACCCCAAGAGCTGATGACGTGTTAATAGTAAAGATCCCCAATGAGAATATATCTCTTATCCCACAGTAAATATCAACATTATACAGTTTCAAGCAAGGATTAAAGATGCACAGAATCCTGGAATCATTTCCATAACACAATTGTTCTTCGTATCAATCCTGAGTTCATAAAAAGTACAAATCTGTAAAGCAGACTCTGAACTGCAACTGGTACCTGGATCCCTAAATGACCAAATGTGCACCCATTTTCCAGCTTGGAAATCTTATGTGGCAGCTTAATCAGCATGTTCAGAGGAACTTTCAAATTTTTCAAGAGCATCTCTTTTTGAATGAAGGCGCTTACAATAACACTGTGGGACATTACTTACCTTATGAATAGTTCTTTACTATACCCATACCTTTAAATCATCTCTGACTTCATCTTCAAATTTTTGGCCCCATATAGACTGTCCACCTTTCCCGGTGCCAGTGGGATCCCCAGTTTGCACCATGAAACCCTATAATAAAATTTGTATCAATACCATATATATGCACATTTCTTAAGCATTACAACTGATATGATGAATAACTAGAAACTCTTAAGAGCCTCTGATTCATTATGTTAACTTTTTCTGATTACTAAGAAAAACTAATGTCTAAAATAAGACTAGATTGTTTTATATTGGAGATTAAATGCCTTAGCAGCAATACATAAGCACTTCAGTCACATATAAGAATATATACATAGTATTTAAGAAGATAATAAAAAGGGTCTCACAAGAAATTTTCTTATTACCAACTTGAGTGAGTCAAGCAATATCTTATATTTAAAACATATATTGTGTTTTTTTTCTTCCTTTGACACTCAATGGAACCTCATTAGAACTTATTTTACATTTCTCTTTATCATGAAGTGGGTGAAAAAATGTCCAATGGCAAATGTTTTTTAACTTGTAGTGCACAAGTAGAGAAAAGGAAAAATACAGGTAAATAGGCTTGCTTAAAGCAGTTAACAGCATGAAACTCGTAATTATCATTCTGCAGACTTGTAAGTACTGTACACATAAAGATGTGTCTATTTTAACCACATCTGTTGATATATCTTAACTTTGTAATTTTTGGGAGTATTAAATAAGAGAACTCTATCAGTTAAATCTCCATTATGAAAACGACTTAGATAGTTATTTCTCTTAATATTTAGTATTGTAATCATAAGCATCACTTTAATGCTAGATGTGTTTTAACATTTATTATTGCAGTTATACTTATAAAATCAACGTTTTCTTAACTGAGCAGTATCCACAGTTTATTCATAAAACTGCACACAAAAGTAACCGCACTTGTTAAAGTCTCATTATGATACATGAAATTTTTAGATAGCGGTGTTTGTTCTTGCTGCTGCTGTTCCCTGAGCTGCCAGGCCAGACACCCCTGAATTCCAAAGGAAGGCAATACTGATCCTGTGCTTACCCACAGAGCTCTTTGGGAATGTATATCTTAGGGGCATATGTGGTTGTGTGCAGTGCACTCTCATCCATACTACGTTTTCTGGATTGTTCTCAATGTCTCCGGCTAGAAGGCATCTTCAGGACATGATTCCCGAAGGGTCATTGCTCGGTGTAGAAAAAATAGTGTTCTTGTATATTGTGCTGAGAAATGAGGTAATCACACAGGTGACCAAAGCTTCTCTTGCCCCATGAGGGGTAGGGGTTGGTTGTTGCAGTTCTGAAGGGTGGACCTACGACAGAGATGCTGCCACTCCAGGTCCTCAGACAAAGGTTTAGTAAACTTGTTCACTTGAAATTTCTACATGTCTTTAACATTTACTACTGTGCTGCAGTTATCATTGTTTTTATTTCTATTTTACTAAGCAATGCGGATAGTTTACAGGTAATATATAATTTGAAGTACATCACCATATATGCAAGATTAGGAATAAGTTATATGCATAATACTGACATATTTATAAATTGGTCCTGACTTCGTGCGAATTTTTACTCTTGGCGATAGTGGTAGAACCAATTATTCTTGTAAGTTCTGGGACAATACTCTATAGTCTATATATATATTCTTAAACCTATACAGCAGCTGTCTAATAATATATAACTTACCTTAATATTTCTGTGGAAGAGACACCCATTATAATAATCAGATGCACATAGAGCTAAAAAATTCTCGCATGACTTTGGACACTGTTCACAAAAGAGCTCAATTTTCAGGTCGCCAACATCAGTATGGATAGTCACACTCTGAAAAATGAGAGAGCATGACCAGATTGTTTGAGCTGGAGAAGGTAGCACTGTCAAATATGAGCAAAGTTAAATAATAAAGAGATTCCTGCTTTCTTTTTTGAAATTATTTTATGTAAAGCTGGCAGCACTATTTTTAAGAGGTCTGCTTGAGCTAATCACTTCAAATAACTGAGAATCATGATGTACCCAATAATGAAGACAGATTATAAAAGACAGAATTCATATTTGATGTAATTGATGTAATTGAGATCCAATACCTAACAGCATAATAACTCCTTCTTAATGAACAATCAATTTATCAGTCAATGTTATGAATAAAGTATTTGACATTCCTTCTCTAATTTTCAAGCCAATATATAATTCAAGCCCTTCTAGAAACTAGTAATCGGCTAATCAATAGCTATCTGCTAAATCATAGCAAGGGAGCACACTACCCTATCAAGATTCTATTACTAATTATATCATACTGCATATTAGGAAAAGCATAAGATAGGGTTAAATAAAGTCTCTTGTATTATCTAGAAACATGTCGACCTTTTAGGGAATACAGCTGCACACCGATGTATGACCTGGTTAGGTTAAAAAGGGTCAAATAGGCAGCATACACTACATTGCATGAAACATCAAATATCCTCCTAATATGGGGGTCATCTTATTGGTGAGGCACAACACCAATGATCTAAAAATAAATATTATTTTAAAAATAATTTTATTATTATTATTAATTTATTTTCCTTTTTTTTAAATCTGTGATAGCTCTATGGAATATTTGTCATAAAGCTGAGCAGCCATGAGTTGGACTGTAGTAATTCAGTACATGACTGTACTTATTCAAGTAATGGTCGTATCTTACAAACTGATAACTGATACTTCAAGCATCATATATCACCAATATCTAATGGAATATGAAGTTAAGGCACGTACAATCAATCATGCTGATGTATATTCCTTTCCACGGTAACAAACACTAAATGGTAAAGGAGCTAGGTAAGGTGGCCAGTGAGACTGTACGTAAGATGGTATAATATACAACAGCTCACCTTGGTAATTATCATCCATAAAGATGAAAGCGTTGGTACAAGGTCATAATACAATGAAGTAAATACTGTATATCAAATATATAGCACAAAAGTTTACCGATTACATGGCAAATGAAAATTGTAAATTGAAAATGGAATACTGAAATGCAAGAAAATAGAATAAAGTTGTGCTATTTGTGGATATTATCTATCACAAACTGATAATACAATTAGGGAACATGCTCAAATATAAGGCTTGACACTAGTTGTCGACTAAATGGATGAACAGAGGTTTAGAGTGTTTGAACAACTAAAATGAGTAGACTGAGATCAATGCTCTATACAACAAGAAGATATGACAAGCTACAAATATAAAACATTTACACTGCCATAAAAGAAACACTTTCAACCAGATACAAAATAGTTGTATCCAGTTGGGATCTTGCAATATGCCTTGCACTGACATTAATTTTTATTAACAAACAAGCTGCATTCCTGCCTAAACAAAGTGTCAAAAATTGAACACAGAAATTTTTTTTTTTTTTTTATGAGTGACACCTGGACGGGCAAATAAAATTGCCCTCATTGAGCCCGAGCACTAAGAAATTTATTTGATTATTTATTTTCTCGGAAATCACTATATTTTGTCTTAGGGCTGAAATTGGTGGGCGGCAGTGGGTCTTTAAATTATCTATAATAGCTAACCTAACCTAAACCATGTAAATTAGCCTAACTCAAATTTAAAACCTTACATACAGTACCTTACAAGGCAAATTTGGGTGCTTATACATCCTCACTGATTATTTTATTAGGTGGTGGCAACACTGATTTCTCCGGTAGGATACGGAAGGGGTGCAAGAAACGAAACTTAACCCACACTATTATATCATTAGCATATGCTTGAAGATATATATTTTATTACCTATGGTTAGTACAGTGGTAACGCGCTGACTTCGCATTCACGAGGTCGAGAGATCAGTTCCCGTTCAAGACCGAGAGTTTAAGCCGTTTACTGGCAGGTTACTGCTGTGGTTGGTCACCACAGTAGTGGGTTAGGGCTTGCCCCGGCTGACGAATACCCATTGTATAATGGAAATAAATTTTTACTATTATTATTATTATACTTCTTTACTAACTGTTTACCGATTCTCACCATTTTCAATGCCAGTCTACACTGTTCAGAAGAGTGTTTTGTTTACATTTGACTTCTTCTTCTTCTTTTGTTCAGGAGAATGATGATGAAAGTGATATCTACGTTGAGTATATAATCATAATAATGATAATAATAGTTATTATTATTATCATCATTATTATTATTATTATTATTATTATTATTATTATTATTATTATTATTATTATTATTGTTATTATTATTATTATAATGAATGTCATTACGTTTAGGGTAATCAGTATGGATATAGGGAAATTTCTGTCCAGATCTAGGGTAAACTAAGCTTGTACTGGGGAAGCAGTGGTTTAGTCGAAGTTGGCTAGTGTCACATTCGATGCGGAAGGGAAGAGGATGTGTACTTGTGCTTTCATAATTACCCTAACGCATTTTGACTAAACTATTTCATTCAGTTGAACCCTAGAAGTGATTATAAATTATTGATGATAATAACCGATATCACCCAATTATCCAGGATCGTGGACCTCCTAATCTATAAAATGTGATTTGATATTATCAAGGATCGTGGACCTCGAGATATGAAAAATGTGGACAACAACTTGGTAGTTAAACGTCCCGGCATAATTATAAAGGTGGAACCAGATCCGAACCCGATATCCTCTCCCCTTAATGAAGCAGTTGAGCCAACGGTTGGGTTGTCTTTTCCAAGAAGGAAAACTAATAAACCTCGAAGCATGTTGGACAAGAACCGTATTTTTTTTTTCGTTTTATGATTGTGACACCAGGACAGGCAAAAAAAAAAAAATCTTCCATCATCAGGCCTGGGCACGCAAAAATATAGAGATTGGGACTGTTCCAGGGTAGTTTACAGTTTAGCGGGCCATGCCGCTCAACGATCTCATCCCTCCACTCAGGTAAGTAGTTCGACTGAAGGTTAGGTAAGTATTTTTAGTTAGGATAGTAAGATGGGGGTCCCAGGGGGGCGAAGCCCCCCTGACTAAGAGGTTAGGTAAGTATTTTTAGTTAGGTTAGTAAAAAATTGTTTCGTATGCCTATTTTTCACCATTTTTGTTGTGTGTTCATCTGCCAGTTCTCTAGTCAGAGCCCAAAAATGAATTTCAAAACGCTAAAGGCAATATCTCTGATACATGGAAAATTGCTAAAACCATGCTTTCCAATAACTGTAATAAAAGTAGTAACATATCAATTATACCCGATGAGGTAGATGTAAGTGCTAAAGCAGAAGAGTTCAATAATTTTTTCGCTGAAGTGGGGAAAAAAACCTTTGAAAAAACAAAAAAAGAAATAATAAATGAAATCAATAATAGTAATGGTGGTAATAATAATGATGATGGTAGTAGTAATAATAATAGAAATGTTGATAATGGTGTAAATAATAATGATGGTGGTAGTAATGGTAATGATAATAGTGATGATGGTAGCAATAATAATAATAATGTAAATTTGGAAGAACATAGTGCATTCAATAGAAGTACTGATGTCTTTAACCCTACTACAGTAGATTGTAATACAGTAATCTTAGTAATAAAAAATCTGAAAGACTCTAATGCATATGGATCAGATGGAATTTGTTTTCGTTTTATTAGAGATTCATTATTTGTAATAGCTTATTATCTGACGGTAATAATCAATACTTCCATAGTTACCAATATCTACCCAGATTTATGGAAAAATCCCCATGTAATTCCTGGTTTTAAAAATGGAAATCCTGACGACGTCTCTAACTATAGACCAATCTCTTTACTACCAATTTTATCAAAGATACTTGAAAAGATTGTTGCAAATCAGTTAAGTGAGTTTCTTGAAAAAAATAAACTTATTGCAAAAAGTCAACACGGTTTCAGGCCAAAATTATCAACTGAAACTGCCTTATTGAAAATATCAGATGAAATATACAAAAATATAGATAATAAGAAAATATCATTGCTACTACTACTCGATCTTTCTAAAGCTTTTGATAGTGTAAACCATAGTATATTATTAGAAAAATGCAAAAAAATGAACATTGACCCAAGCTGGTTCGAGAACTATTTAAAAAACCGCTACCAGTCAGTCAGAATAAAAGATACAGTTTCAAGTTCCAAGAAGGTATTGTTTGGGGTCCCTCAGGGATCGATCCTAGGACCTATACTTTTTCTAATATATGTAAACGATCTAGTAAAATATTTACCTAACTGTTATGTCATTCAATATGCTGACGATACTCAAATCTTAATTGAAGGAGAAATTAATGATTTAGAAAATATTATTCGTAGAGCAGAAGAAATTTTGTATATGGCTAAACGTTACTTTCTAAAAAATGGTCTGTTACTTAATGAAACTAAAACCCAATCTATTCTTATCGGATCCAGACAATTATTATCAGAAGTTGATGACAATCTTCATATAAATTTTAACGGTAATATCATTAAGCCAATGAACTCGGTAAAGAACCTAGGTGTCTATTTTGACCGTTACATGAATTTTGAAATGCATATAGATGAAATTTATAAAAAAGTAATGGGTACTCTAATATATCTAAATAGGGTAAAAGACTCATTTGAAACATCAACTCGTATAATAATTGTCCAGTCCTTAGCTATGAGTTTAATTAATTACTGTCTCAAAGTTTGGGGATGTACAAATAAGACTCAATTACAAAGAATACAAAAGTTACAAAACTTTGCAGCACGAGTGGCTGTTGGCAATGTAAGAAAATACGAGCACATCTCTCCTGTTTTAAAAGATCTAGAATGGATAAAGATTAGAGATAAATATGTTTTTGATATATGTACCTTTGTTTTTAATATACTAAGAAACAATATTCCTGATTGCTTGTATAATTTTTCTACAGTAAGCTCAGTTACCGGGTTAACTACCCGTCAAGGGGAAGATTTATTAGTACGAAGGTCTAAAACTGATATTGGCTCAAGAGATATAAACATTCGTGGACCTCATTTATATAATCAGCTTCCCAGAGAACTAAAAAATGCTGGTTCAGTGTATACTTTTAAATATAATCTTAAGAAGTTACTCTTAAAGGAAGATTTTACTTGTAAATTTTAATTGTACACCCATATTTGAATACCCAATGTATGTTGGAAATAAAGTATTATTATTATTATTATTATTATTATTATCGCCATCTATTTGTAGGTTTTGAACATTGGTATGGCCTGCTAAACTGTAGATGTTCCCTGTTCCACTTCCGCTTGTTATCTCTGTGTCATGAATCTACTCACTATCTAGTAGATATTTTTCCCAGTAGATAATAAGCAGAAGTAGCATGGAGGGGAGGACTGTGACTTGTCAGATGTGAATGGATAATAAGACATGTGTAACGAATATCCAAGAATACTCAGTGTTGATGTAGGCATAGAAAAAGAACCGTAACTGAAGGAAGAGTTAACATTAAACTGTCCTGGACAGTCTTATTCAAGTCCACAAAACCCTGCAGCTGTAGTATCGCAATGGGCGTTTGTGCCATGGGCCAGACAATTACAATGACCATATACGAGTAAGATAGGACAGCAGGTCACCAGTGGATCTTGCCTTGTGGAGGCCGTACTGGTGATCAGAGATAAGCGAGTTAGATTCAAGTAGTGAGAATTGAGCGAAGTTTCGAAAACTTAAGTGATAAAAAGAGTTTAGGGAAATATGTCAGTAGTTTGAAAGAATAGAGTGGTCACCCTTTTCAGGAGAGTACTTGTATTACTGTAATTGTTAAACCTGGGGGAATTAATGCTACTGGCTTTATCAGTTGGCAAAGATAATCTTGCAGGGTAAAGCTTCCGTTTAATTACCTCATGTGTTTTTGGACTAATGTTTTTCTGGTTAACACACTTTTTATGCACCCCTCCATAACTTATTTATACCTCATCTAGTATTAATCCTTTGACATATATGCAGTGGAAAAACTAGAGGGGTGTGACTGGAGAGAGGCAGGCAGGGGGTCTGTAAGCAGTTTAGGATGCAGAGATATGAGTGCCGTAGGCAAGAAGCATGCCTAGTGGGGGTCTGGGGGCATTCTCCCATGAGAAATGTTTGGATTAAGATTCGTTTTACGCACATCCAAAGTTTTTTTTCTTATAGGTTTTAATATTTTAAGTTATTTGATAATTCTTATTTGCGGGAAATAATTTTTTGTTTGTTAGGGTCGATATTGGTGGGCATCTGTGGGTACTTAAGTAACCTAATTTAACTAAGATTTACAGCCTAACTTGCCTAAAATAGAGTAAATTTGGGTTTGTATACAGCAGTGTGGCCCATTTCAGGAAGTGGTGGTGATACTAATTTCTCAGGTCGGCTATGGAATGGGTGCATAAAACTATTTTTAACTTTTTTTTTCCTAATAGATTTTGATGTGTTTTGAATTGCTTTGATAATTGTTTTAGTCAGAAATCATTATTTCTTATGCTAGGGCCAATATCGTTGGGCAGCAGTGGGTACTTAAATAACCTAATTAACCTAAGCTAAAATAAATCAGATTTCTCAGGTAGGCTATGAAAGGGGTCCATAAAATGAATCTTAAGCCTAACTAGGCTCGGCTAGTTAGTTTTGTACCTTAATTGGGTTAGTATGGATGTTTATACAGCAGCATGGCTAATTCAATGATTGGAAGTGTCTCACTATTAGAGTAAACAATGGCAAGTTCTCCTCCACTATATTTTTAATAATTAACCATATACTGTAAGTATATGCATGATTTTTCAAAATAAGGGGTGCATTTTTACAATTGTACCCCTCTCAATTTAGAGGTAAAAATTATATTTTTCCTATGGCTCTCAGATGTGTTTTGAATGAATATGACTGAAAACCATCAGAATATATATATATATATATATATATATATATATATATATATATATATATATATATATATATATATATATATATATATATATATATATATATGCTAACCTAACTTAACCAAACCTAACCTATCAATATATACAGGAGCCATAACCCCCATTATAAGAGGGGTGGCTGAGCCAATGTATAATACCTTGATTCTTTGCGGGAAGAAAATACAGGTGAGGGGTTTCCCAGTCCCCACGTTCTGCCCCATTTAGTAGCCTTTTACGACAAGCAGGGGAACACCGAGGAAATATTCTTACCCCCCTCCCTAACCTAACCTAAGAATTATTACATTACAACAGTTTCCTATGGCTTTTGATGTTTTTGTAATAACTGTAACCTTGAAAACTGTCATAAATTACTATATTTTATGTTAGTTTAGTTTAGTTTATCATATATTTGCTAATGGGTTTTCAAGTTCATATTCAGTCAGAACATATCAAAAACCACTGGAAAAATATATACAGTATTTCTCCTCCAAATTGAGATGGCCCCAGTAGTAAATATATAATGTAACAGTTTCCTGGAGTGGGTGATGTGAGATTTAGCTACACATGTCAAAGAATTAACATATGATGAGGTACAGTTATGAGTTACGGAGGGGTACATAAAACGTATCTTAACTATATGTTTTTCTGATGGGTTTCACTGTGTTTTGAATTACTGTAATGTGATAATTGTTTTACTCGGAAATCTGTTATATGTGCTAGAGCCGATATTGGTGGATTGTGGTGGGTACTTAAATAATCTAACTTAATTTAGCTTAACAACTCAACTTACCTAACTCAAATTTGAAGCTTTACATACTACAAGGCTATTCCCTGTGAACTGTCATTGATATTAAGTATACCTCACTGCGGTGATGTCTGCCATGCCTCAGCAAAATTATTTTTTACTGTCCCTTTTGACTCAAATTGGTTACTGTCTTCCGCGAAGTATTAATCCTCCAGATGCCAAGATATTGATTTCCTCTTCACTTCCAGTTGAGGAAATGGTGCGCTCTTTAAATTTATTACAGTTCCAGATACGTGACACTTGCCATTACCTCCAGAGCAAAATAATCCCACAGATGTGTCACTCTCAGGTAAAGGCTTTCTTGGGTGATCATATAGCAGTGCGGCTTATTCTAGGAAGTGGTGGTAGTGCTAATTTTTTGGACAGGCTATGGTAGGGCTGCATAGAACAAATCTTACCCATCTTTCTGCATTAAAGGAGTCACTAATTGGGACGGGTACTAATGTAGACCTCATTCTAATGATAATTAGGGCTTATTAGTCATAAAAATGGAATTGAATGTGACGATCAGAGATATGGGCCTATTTGCTGTTGCTAAAATAGGATGATGGGAGGGACGATGTTATCAGCATTTCAATATATGGGTTACAAGCTGTGTTTTACCAAATATTTTTGAGGAAATTGATTTCCATGAAATAGAAGAGGGTCTAAAAAATTTTATTTATGTGCTTAGAGGGTCTTGCACCTCTATAAGTTTGTCGAGAGTCAGAGTATCTACTACTTGTGTTCGAGTACATTTTCTATTGCTTTTTGATTCTCTTCCATGTCCTGTCATTATTGATAACCTTCAGTATCCTATGTACCACTTTAATCTCTCCCCTCTCCAGTACTTTATATATAACAGATACATCCATACAAGTATTGTTTGCTGTAGAGGCTTGCATTGTACCAAGTGTGACCATTTCCATGAGGCTTCCAAAAAGGTAATTGGAAAAGATCTAGCAGTGTATCTGCTACTGCTGAGGTAGGTGGGCAAGGCCTTACAGTGGATGTTCCTAGGGCTGTGGATGTGTATTTAACCACCTGCAGAATGCGAAACTCAGAGAAGATTCACTGTCTAATGCAGATTTAGGGGACAGTTAGGGATGAATATGTTATTTGATATCTTCTGTGAATTTTTGACACTAATTTATGTAAACATTTAGGCCTAGGATATGACGGTATAACACCTGTGGATATGATCATTGTTATTGTTTTAAAAAGGGGATGTATTATTGGACAAGGACCATAGGGGTTGTCTAGAGTCCCTCAGGGATTCCAGGAAGTACTTTCCAGCGAGGGTTAGCTACTGAATTTTAATTGATCCTTAGGGGTTGTTTAGCCCTCCTATCAGAGGCATTGCCTCCTGTTCTGGCAGGCTTCAACCAGTGCAAGCCCCAATCCCCCGCTGTAGTGCCCAGCCACAGCAGTTAGGATTTTATGAGTTTCAGTTGGGTTCTTTTTCATTTTCTTCATGACACACTTTCCTGTGAACGAAATAAATTCTTAATATATATCAACCTAACAGGGGCAATGGTAGCTCATTGGTAGAGCATGCAAGTCAGGAAGTGATGAGACTGACAAACTGGGGTTTGATGCCATTGCAGCACATTAAGAAGGGAATCCAGCCTTAATCCCCCATCTGCAGCCTTCCTGTGTCCCTCCTATTTGAGTGGAGATGATTGTGACACACAAAGAGGCAATATATCAACCTAACCTAGAGGTCAGGTTAATTTATGAAAGATTTTTTGTGGAAATATTAAAGACTGGTTTACAGGTAATGGAAAATACCTTTACTGATAGCCATTTACTTATGCTATTATAGTTTATTGGGCATACTATTAAAGTGGAGTTTGGGGGATCTTATAAAGAAGAGTAACCCCAGGATGGTCCACTTGTTAAAGTTTTTTACAAGGAAACTCACCTAATCTAATGTACGTACCCTATAATCTCCTAACACTTTATGGGGTTATTTAACTACACATGGGTTTTAGGGGGTTACTCATCTTAACACTATCCAGTTTTGTTACTGTTGACTTGTGCAGAGTGCTTTTGCTTTCTTAATTGAGTATCACAAGTGTTAATATATATATCATTCTCTTTAGCTGAGTTTAAAGCTGGATTGAGAGCAGCTTGTTAAGCTAACTCTTGATGTTGTTTCGCCATTTTATGTATCATTATTAATCCTCGTTCCAAGTGGGATGGACATATGTATGAGCTTGGACATTAAGTCTGACTGTACTTCGTAATGACCTGCAGTGGGTTAAGAATGCTCTAACCACTGTGCTAGTCTTGATAATCATTCATAAATTAATACCAGAATATTGTCGCAATAACTAAGTAGAATTATTACTAATAGAATACTAACCTGTATTGACAAATACCTTTGTTAGTTTTTCATGACACCAGTGCATGGGAATGATATGATATTTTTATGAATATGCAGACATGTCTTGGTATGGCTTTTAGATACTTATAAGTATTTATGTATGAATATGTAAGGTATGCAGTATATACTCGTTGCTCCAATAAAGATTGGGCTTGTTCACTTTTTACAATTAGAGAGAAAAATATTATAGTATGTTTGAAATACTCTTTCTTAGGTAATACAATTATGGTGGGATCATGTTAGTTACTTCCGACTCACACACTACAAATGAGCTACTGCAGCCCCTGGATTTTGTATGCAGTATAGTATAGATTGTTATTGTGATAAGATCATAGGAAGGTTATTTGAAAATCTTATATATTGCAATATAGCAGCAGTACTCTTTGTTGTCACATATCTTCACTTTGTGTATTCTTCAGTTATTAATGTGAAGGGTGTTTTGCAGAATTGAGTTATTGACTTGCACCATGTTGTCATAGAACAAGAAAGACTCTTACACCAGTAACATCGTAAGTATACAAATTTAATCCTGATAACGACAAAATCGTCTAATGGCATACCTATTTCTGTCCTTCCACCACTGGACTCGGAAATGTCAATCTCCATAAGGAAACACTTTTTTTTGTCTTTATGATATATTTTATTCCCCGTCTCTCCATATCATAGAATATATCTCATGTATGATATTATCTTAGAAAACTTATGTATACCTGATTTAGCTGGAAGAGGATTTTATTCTTTTTAAAGGAGCTTTTAGATCTATATTTACTTTATTAGTCTTACTACAAATATATATATATATATATATATATATATATATATATATATATATATATATATATATATATATATATATATATATATATATATATATATTAATTTTTCTTTTCCATATCCGCTTAGACTCATTTGGTGGACAACCAGATGTGATTCATATTTGTTATACAGTACGTGGTCACTCAATTACTTTGAGTCAAAGTTTATAGGACATCCCAGGAAATGCTTGTTTAAACTAATACAGCAGTTTTCAAGTATGGTAGTGTATGAATTGACCACCAGAGGATTAATACCACTCCTTAATGATTTTTATTCTTTACAGTGTGATGCTACTTAATCTCAGGATTGGTTTTCAAGAACTTTGTATTTGTTAACAAGAGTTTAGCACATTCCTTCCCTACCTTGAAAACGACCTTATTGTCAGATTTACAGGAACACAGCCATATGCAGAATATCAGTGCTAAGTATTTTTATTTTATGCATTATTTCAGTTTTTCACTGGTAGTTGTCAAAGGACAAGTATCTATTTGTCACATATACATTTCACTGACTTGGAATTGGGCATAGACTTCCATCAAACTTGACAGAAGAACTTGGAGCAGTCCTCAGGATCAAGACAGGGTGCATAATATTGGTTTTCCTGAATGTTGCTACATATATATTGTTGAGAGCTGTGACATTATGTTCAAAAGAAATTTATTCCTGTGCAGCTCTAGCAGTTGTTTGCAATATAGTCCTCTTTGCTTCACTTTACTCATTTAACCACATTTGGGATAGTCAATTTTTTATGCACTCTATCTTACTCCTGAGGGCTCCTTGTAGGTTGGCTAATGGAAGTTGAAAATATCTTGAGATAAGATTTAATAGTTTGTACCAGAATCAACCAGGAAAAGAAAAGTTACAGAATTATATATAGTGAAAATATTTGATAATTTGCACTAGCAGCCACCCAGAAAGAGCAGTATAATATTAGACTCTGTGGATATTCTATATAAATAGTTGAACACAGCAGTAACTCTGGGACAAGAGGATTGCTACAGAACTGGACCCATAAAAGTCACTATTTGTTATAAATTTGAGCCATGATACCACAATTTACAAATAGGACAGTGAAGTGTTGGGGGTAAACCAGCTGTGGGTGTAGGGACTTATGGCAATAGATCCTTGCCCACTTACCCTATGGATGACTCAATCAGGCTAGTTGGTGAGGAATTGTGGCAACTTTCAATGCCTAAGGAGCTGTTATTAGCTTCTGGTGAATGTGCATGCTTTGACATGGCCTCCCGCCTTACTTAGAGAATTGTGGCCATTGTATATGAATGAACGATAAAATCTTGATTATCATATTTGTATTCTCTTTCCAAGATTATTTTCTGGTTTTAGTCTTCCTCATGAATCCCTGTTATACATCTACACAGATGCAATAAGTATATCTGCATTTTACGTCAATCACTACACAGTGTATGTGAAACCACCTATAGGAATATCCATACCAAACTGCAGCTCAATATGATCTTTAGGCTTAAAAATAGATTAAGTTCAGTAATATTTAGGAACTGCATATAGAGACATATAATATTTTCTTATTTTCTCTTATGTTGATTTTTATCAGTTTCTACTTGGTTAATATTCTTTTAAAAACAGTTTATGAGTAACTTTTGTATATTGGTTGTTAACACAGTCGTTTAGATTCAGATCAAATGTTTTAACTGTACTACTGAGAATCTATGGTTAAAATAGGAATATTTACTCGCAAGTCAATGTTGATAGGAATATAGAAAGAAAATATTATATTATGATAAGTTGGTTGGCCATGGCACCAGCCGCCCGTTGAAAGACTACGACTGAAGGTATTAGGATGCAACTAGGACTGGTCCAGATAGTTCCAGGTTGAGTCTTCCTTCAGGACGGTTCTATCCTCATGCCTACATCTACACTGAATATTCTGGCGTATTCATTACACATCTCTTGCTATTCCATTACATTTGACAAGTCACAACATTCTGCACATCTGTCTCTTACTTTCTTTTTCCTCACGTATGTTATTATTTATGGAAGGTTCACAACTAATGGCCCCCATTACCCGGCATAGTGGGGTGTGAAGAATCTCCGGGGATCGTGTTGACTCCACCATTGGCTTGAGGGCTGACACGCCTGGTGGTAGTAATGCTTCTGCTCTTGACCTTGCACCTCCCTATAGATCTGCTTCTTTCACTTTTCACTATTCTAACATTCGTGGGCTGAACTCAAATCTTTTGTCTGTGGAACAGCACTTGGGCACTTTCCTCCCTAACCTCCTCCTCCTATCTGAAACCCAGCTGTCTATACATGCTTCCACTGACCCATTCCAAATATCTCACTATAATCTGTATACTCGTTTTCGTTCCAAAGGTGGGGTCTGTGCTTACTGCAACACTAACACTCCTTCTGTGAGGCTCATGGACCTTGAATCTCCTGACTTTGATGTTCTCTGGCTAAAAATCTATCTTTCAATTACCACTATCTTCCTTTGCTTCAGCTACTGTTCTCCAAACTCCACCGAGTTTGTGTCTTTCTCTGAATATCTATCCTCGTGCCATGAGTCCCTGCTATCTTCTCACCCACATGCTGAAGTTCTCTACATTGGAGACTTCAATGTACACCACAGTGAGTGGCTTCATTCTTCTCAC
The DNA here is from genome assembly GCA_037179515.1 of Halocaridina rubra. Lineage (NCBI taxonomy): Eukaryota > Metazoa > Arthropoda > Malacostraca > Decapoda > Atyidae > Halocaridina > Halocaridina rubra. The sequence continues at coordinate 56,891 of JAXCGZ010020994.1, read as the reverse complement.
ACTGATGTGGGAGGAAGCGAGGCCATTGCTTTTTCTATTACTCACAATCTGGAGCAAGTTACCAAACATCCTACTCGCGTTCCTGATCGTCACGAACATGCTGCAAACACTCTTGACCTATTTTTTACTTTTAACCCATCAAACTATTATTCTGTGCTTTCCCCTCTTGGTAAATCTGACCACTCTATGATCTCAGTCTCTTCTATTTTTGCTCCCCCACCTCCAATCCCTCCTACTCAGTGCCGCCTTTGGCGAGCGTACCCAACGTGAAAATTTGCGTATGTTTCACTTTGACTTCCCATGGGATGACTACTGCTTTCGGCCCCGCAACCCTGATCAGGTAGCTCTAAAAGTTGCCGAGATCATGACCGCGGGAATGGAGGCGTACATTCCCTCTTCTACAAAAACGTTCTCTCCCCCTAAACCTTGGTTTGACCGTGCCTGCTCCATGGCTATCCAGACTAGGAATCAGGCTCACCGATCTTACCTTGCCTCTCCTTCCGATTTAACTCCCTCTGCTTTTATTATAGCTAGGAATCGCTGTACAGCTCAGATTCAAAGGTCTAAGGCTTCCTTTATAAGAAGGAAAATTAATGACCTTAACTCCTCTCCCACTGACAAATGCTTCTGGTCCTTAGCCAAAAGCCTCTCCAAAAACTTCTGTAACTCAAGCTTTCCCCCTCTCATTCATTCTGATGGTTCTATAGCTTGCTCTCCCACTGACAAAGCCACTCTATTTGGCTCTCATTTTTCTGCCAACTCTTCTATCAACGATTCCGGCGCACCTGTTCCTCAGTGTTTTCCCCTCTCTAACCCTATGCCCTCCCTTATCCTTTCTTCACGCAAAGTTCACAAGGTTCTTCGCTCGCTAAAGACGAACAAGGCATCTGGTCCCCATGGTATCCCTGCAAGGTTCCTTAAGGAGTTTGCAGATGAACTGGCTCCTGTGCTTTGTTGACTTTTTCGCCTCATTCTGTCAACCAGTATCTATCCTTCATCTTGGAAGCATGCTCTAGTTAAACCTGTTCCTAAGAAGGGTAACCGCTCTATTCCTTCTAACTACCGACCTATTGCCCTAACCTCCTCTATTGCTAAAGTTTTCGAAACTTTGCTCAATGCTCACTTCTTGAAACGCAAGAAGATTCATTGGCGATCTCCTGTCCTATCTTATTCATGTATGGTCATCTTCTCCGAGGAACTATGGGGAATCCTTTGTCATCGCCCTTAATATCTCTAAGGCTTTTGACAGAGTCTGGCACAAGGCTCTGTTGGCCAAACTCCCTGCCTATGGCTTTACCCCTTCTTTCTGTTCTCTGATTTCCAGTTTTCTTACTGACCGTTCTATATCTGTAGTTGTTGATGGCGCGACATCTAGCCCTTTCTCTGTTATCAGTGGTGTTCCACAGGGCTCTGTTTTTTCACCTACTCTCTTCCTTCTCTTCATCAATGATCTTCTACAATCCCCTTCTTCCTCTCTTCTTCATGCCTTTGCTGATGATTCTACCCTTCACTTTTCCTCTGCCTTTTCTTCACAACCTTCATCTGTTACTCGTAATCAATCTCGTATCACTCTTTCTTCTACTCTTAACTCCAATTTGCAGAGAGTATCTGAATGGGGCACTCAAAACTTAGTCAAATTCAGTGCCTCCAAGACACAGTTTCTGACTATCTCTTTATCTTCTTCTCCTCCTGATAACCCTATTGTCTTCGAAACTAATGAAATTTACCCTCTTAACTCTATCAACATATTAGGAATCCATATAGCCTCTAACTTGTCTTGGAGGAATCACATAATCCTAATTTCTAAATCTTCATCTAAAAAATTGGGGGTTTTGTTTCGTTTTCGTCATTACTTTTCCTCATTGCAGTTACTTAAAATTTACAAAGGTCTTATCTGCTCCTGCTTAGAATACTGCTCTCACATCTGGGGTGCTTCTTCCTTTACTTATCTTCTTGATAGGGTTGAATCTAAGGCAGACTCATTAATGATCCTTCTCCTACTTCTAACCTAGATTCTCTCTCTTTTCGCCATAAGGTATCTTCCCTTTTGCTTTTCTATCGCTACTACTTCCATCGCTGCTCTGATGAGTTGGCGAGTTGCATCCCTCCTCCACTGCCGAGGCCGCGTAACACTTGCCAAGCGGCCTCATCTCACAGGTACTGTGTGGAGATTTGTAGCTCGCGGATTGGTCGGTGCAGCGACTGCTTCTTCCCATCTACCTCCAGACTCTGGACTTCTCTTCCTCCTTCTGTCTTTCCTAATTCTTATGACCTTTCATCCTTCAAAAAGCAGATCTATCGTCATCTCAGAGCCTAGTCCTCCATATCTCTGGGTCCTCTGTACTTTGACTGATTTTTTCTGTCTGTCGTTTTCCTTTGTGCAACATTACCTCATCTCTGCCTTGCCCTTAACCTTTTTCTTTTCCTTCGTCTTGGTATTTTCTCGTGGCCGGGCCTATATTGATGAGGGCAGTTTCTGCCTGTCCCGGTGTCACTCTTAAAAAAAAAAATCTAACCATTTATTTCATTGGTTAGTGCAGTACATTTGCTCAGCATCATGCATGTTTTCCTATTACTCTCAAACAGAATTTCTGCTTCAGTAACAAATAGGATCTAGAGATCATTTAAGTAAATATGATCTTTACATACGAAGGATAATGTAGTTGCATTTTAATTGGGAATAATATATTTAATATGATGCAACATATTATGTAAAGTTTTTTACTTTGGTTCTGCTTAGTATGAAACGGAGTTCGTACTTCAGAAGTACTTTCAAAAGTAGCATTCATGGATTTCATCTGTATGTTGAAGCCCATATTCAAATATAGAGTTTTGCATATAGCCCATATTCTGCTATCAGATTATATTATGAGTTGAAGCATTGGGAATAAACAAGCTGTGGCTGTTGGTGCTTAGGGCCAAGGATCCTTACCTTAAGACATATGACTAGGAAATGTTCATAACTATTTATGTAACTTATGCGAGGTCAAAGCTTGACTATGCGGGCCCTTTTTGGAATCCATACTTGAAATAGCGCATAAATAAGCTAGCAAAAGTTCAAAGACTTGCCACAAAACTTGTGCCTGAAATATGCAATCTCAGTTATAAGGAGAGGCTGAGGGAAATACTTGCCATCAATTGAAGCTAGAAGAATGAGTGGTATTTATGCTGTACCCTTTATTTGATGAATAAAGTATAATATATTCGTTTTTATTTTAAGTGATAAAACTTTGTAAGTTGACATTTCCATGTGAATGTTGATATTTGTTCTGTGTAATTAAGCTATGATACTCTATTTTTATTTGTATTTTGAAATGGGGTTGGGTGAAACTATCAACTCCTTTTCTCTGCATGTCAGGATGTGACTAAGGATTGGTGGGATTGGCAATCTTTATTTATATGTTACTTACTTGTTCAGAGACTGAAGAAAAGTTAATGATGAACAGTGTAGACTCACACCTTTGTTTCTGTTAGGGTTATGGCCACCCCGATATTTCTTTGCAATATACTGTAGCTTCATATATGAAAGAATAATGATTTTTGTTACTGCCTTAAAGAGACAATATCTGCTATTAATTTACTACTTTTGCTTTGGGTATTAATTAATTAATGCATGTAATTAGCCACTTTTGCATTTCTTAAGAATCAGTAGGTTTTGAATGTCATATCTTGCAATAATATATATTTCATACAGTGGCCATTTTCTATATATGTATTGGAATGTATATATGTTAGACTTTTGTTGGCTTAGCTGATGGGTTCTATGCTTAATTTAATTTGCAGATTCATTTATCATGTTCTCAGGATTTCATTATAGGAAATATATATGCGACACCTATGTTAAATGTTCTGCAGTTTCTTTAGGATTATAAGAATATCTGTTAACAGGAGCTTAACTGTTCTTCATTGTTGCTTTAAAACTGGGGACTGTGGTAGCGCAGTGGCAAGAGCACTCAACAACGGAAGTGACAAACCTGTTTGTCGAGCCTATTGCGGGGTGCTAGGAAGGGCTTCCAGCCATAATTCTCCGACTCCAACCTCTTTGTGTCTACCCCCCATTAAATTGGGGATTGCTTGTGACATAAAATAGAAAACTTTATTGCTTTAAAACTGGCATATTTAGAGAATTAAATTTTGTAAGTAAGACAGGCTTTTTAATCACTGATTTACTATTGGAGTATAAAGGCATAATAATGCTTAAGCTTATAACACGGATTTTTTAGTATTTCAGCCGTATGCTGTAGATACTGCAATAGGTTTCTCAAGCCATTAGATCATTTTCCATCTGATCTTGAATAGCAAATGGCTTGCATTTCAAATCACTTAACATTTAGCCTATTTGTCATTGCTAGAAGAACGAAGTGTAACCACATGTGTTAATTTGCTTGTTCTTTGTTGTCGGCTACCCCCCAAAATGGGGGAAAATGCCAAGTTAAATAAAAAAAAAATATATATTTGATATTTTGATGAATGCTTTTATATATTTCTGTAAAGCATCATAGCTTTGCATTCATATAAGCCATGATAGCTTAAATCCATTTACATGGATTCAGGATGTCCCCATTAATCCTTTAAAAGCAACTTTGCACCTCTAGGCGATTAGTCAATGCCAAAACTAGAAAAAAAATTTATTATTTAGGCAAGAGTTGCTTCTCATTCTCTGCGGAAGATGGACATAGGGAAGAGTCGGCAAATTTAACATATTGTGTTTGCAAATGGTAAATTTTGTATTGTAAGTTCAACTAATGAAGATGTTAAATGTTTTTCTAGGGCTAATTTTGCAGTGCATAATTTGAGTTTTGTAAAGCTGAAGGAGGATTGTCCTTTATCTTTTGAAAAGTGTCATTGGGTATTCAGCTATTATCTGCAATATGCCATGAAGGAAGACCGAGACTGTAGGCTTGTCTATTGTCATGTACTGGTACTCTCTTTAGTTAAGAATTATGCACTGCAAGGAGGGAAAAATGAATAAGTGACAGACTCATAGATCCACGTGTAAAACAGTTCATTCTGCTTTTGCAGTCTTGATATTGATGTATGGTAGGAGGCTAGCCCAAACCTGACTTGAAGACTCTGGTTAAGAGTGTGGTTCAGGCCCTCAGGAATTCAACATACGTTTTTAGTCTATTTTACACACTTGGCTTTGCATACATTTACACCGAGTTTATAATGCAAAGGAAGGAACATGGGAATGGTTTACTAAGCCTTCCTGCATGGCATAGTGTTAAGCAAAGGTTGTGAATGCTTGATGGCACAATGTTTTTACATTTTATATGCAGTCGTATTGAATAACTTTTTGTAAATCGTATAAATGTTATTTTAGTAAATTCAGTATTGGATTATTGGAAATGACCTTCACTTTTATGGGTATGCAAGCATAGATATCACATTTATATGTCATACTGTTTTTATTGACACTTTATATTATAGCTAAGGCTGAAGTTAATCATGATTTAAGAGCATTCCCATATTGTTAATATGTGTCCCATTTAGTTTTAAGTCATTTTTATTTCGTTATAAGTCATTTTTATTTTGTCACCAGCTAAAGGCAGCCCTGTTCAGAATGTATAGATCAAAATTGATACTCTCCTTGCTCAAAGGATTTTAGCAATGCATAAGAAATCCAATATCTTCCTAGTCTTTCATTGGCACTCTAGAAAATCCTGAATACATATCCAAAATAGCTTCCCGTACACCATCACTAGCTGTTCATTTCATGATTGAAGTTGAGAGTGAATGGAAGTAAAATTATCTTAATTGTAGTGGTATAATGCACTAGTTGAAAAGTGACATGTGGGGTCAAGCCCACCAGTTGCAATCTTCTAGCTCCAACCTGTCTCTGTCCATCCCCTTGCATGGAGAGTAATTTTGACATGAAATGGCTCTTATGATGTGAGCTGTCAAATGTTTTGTTATTTTCCAATGTTTCTTCAAGCCAGGTCCAATTTTGTTGAATTTTTGTACTGTTGTCATTAATGTTCTGGCTTTTATTGTGTTGATAACCTGTAATTATACTTACATTGCTATTGGATCCTCATTATCATGTTTGACTTTGCTGTGAGGTATCCAATATTGGTGCAGTAATTAGCTGTATTGTTTGTAGATGAGATAAATTCACTTTTTGCAAGTCCGATTCACACTATTAATATTTTGAACATTTTGAGGATATCACATCATCTGGATTTGCGAAGTGTGTTTCTCTCATCTTTTCTCGTGTCTGGTGTCTCACTTTGGTATGACATGTGGCCAGGTTGTTCTTGTTCCTAGTATTATTTTCAGTTTTGCCATGTCTTAATTATCAGAGCCTATGGAATTGTAAAGAGGGTATCTCTCTCATCTTGTCTTTGGTACAGAAGCTCCCTTACTTTTGAACACTGAATATTGAATAAGAACCTACCCATTATCAACAAGTATCAGTATGTATTACTGTACTGTACTGTATTATTACATTTTTAATACTTTAGAAATTCATTAACACTGTATAGTTTATGTTTTATGTAGTAGTTAAGAGTCTTTAGCCTAAGTATTGACCATTACTGCATATGTATGTACTGTACTTTTTTTTTTAAACCTAAATACTATTTACGAACGGACCTTTGGAACCTAGCTCGTTCATAGTTTGGGAAGTATCTGTATCTTTTGTTTGACATCTAGCTAGGTCATTCTTGTTCCTAGGATATTGGTAGTTTTGCATTGTCTTAATTCTGATGAGTTGGATACAGTTTCAGATTGTGTTCTAAGAGTGCCTTTTGGGACTTAGTCTTAATTTCCTTAGTTTTGAATATAGTTTTTTTTTTTACAGACAATACTTTACCTTCATTATAGTAACTGAAGACTTAATATTATAATATGCTTAATATTTTAATTTTGTTGTTTGCCATATCATGTTTCACCACTAATCCCTCTTAAATGGGTGGACAGAGACTTGGTACAGCTGGAGAATTAAGGCTGGATGCCCTTCCAAGCTCTCCACAATGGACTTAACCGTTACCTCCTGAGTCAAGTGTTCTAAATACTGCACCATCTCGGTCACCCTTTTAATGTTTTAAGAAATAATATACTTAGTGCTTTCACAGCTTAGTCCCATCATATAATGAGATATTTTTCCCTTTCCTTTGTGTAAGACTTTTGTAACTTGCAGGGATTTACTATTACAGTACATTAATCCTACCTTTACTTTCCAGAGTGATTACATTTTAGTTTACAAGTGTCTACCTAATATGCTCACTTGAAAAAGCCTTATGCTTGCAAGGCCGTCCATCATTACATATTTGATGAAGGCTTTTTTGACATGTAATTCTTACCCATTCGTTCAACAACTTATTACGGTACATAATTTACTTGTACTTATACCTTTACAGAATCAGTTATTTTTTTTATGTATAACTTGTTTACTCTTTGTTTGCAGTTTATGTATCTCTAAATCCCTATACAAATGGGGATGGGTTGGAGGTAGGGAATTAAGGAACTATAACGTCCCATAGTGGGCTCAAATGCAGGTTTATATATATATATACAGTGTTCCCCCCCTGTATCGCGTTTCTTGGTTCACGTTCTCACTGTATCGTGGTTTTTTTTTTTTTTGGATAAATTCTTATTTTATTTTATGGGTATACACAAAAATATTAAAATATTGAAAATATAAAAATTTTCAGTATTTTCATTTTTTTTATTGAAAAAAAAATTCATTATTTAATTGATAAAAAAAATTTATTTCCCAGCCTACGAATAATAAAACAGTAAAAAATATAAAAAACAAATTTAGATATACGTACGTACAGTATAACTCGCAGTATTGCATCATGCGAAATAGTGTCCGATAGCGTACAATGTATTGGGGTCACAGCTACGTGAGCTAGCATATATATTTATATTTCCAGTTGTGAAAGCTGTGAAGTTGGCTGCATTGCTAGGAGGAGAATGCTTTAAAGATATGACTCCCGAAGATGAGGATGAACTGATTGACTGCCACTCGCAGCCTTTGACTGATGAAGACTTGGATGAAATGATATCAGCAAGCGAAGAAGAGGAAGAACTTGAGGAATCGCACGAAGAAATTGAAGAACCTGGCCTTACGCTCGAACTTTTGGCAGCCATACATGAATATGTGAAAGCAGCCCAAAAACTCTCGCAGTAATATAACGATAATATGGTTCGTTCGGTGAGCTTCTGTAATTTTCTCGACGATGCCATGATTCCTACCATCTTCCAACAAATGAAGAAACAGCGACAGCAACTCCCCATTACCATGTTCTTCTCCCCCAAAAAGCAGCCATAATGCTTTTATTGGCTGCGAAATAATTTCCTCCGGGGTCGAGAATGATGATCATCACCTCATTCACGGTAAGTTTACCTATCACGTACATGTGTATGTCACGTCATCATTACCTCATTCACCGTAATTTTATCTATCACTTACATAAAAATTTACGTTGCTTGCTGCTATTTATAATGTAAAGGGTGTTTTTTTAACAGTGCAGGGGGGGTTTATACAGTACGTAAACGTAAAAATAATTGTAACATTCCTCTATATATATATATATATATATATATATATATATATATATATATATATATATATATATATATATATATATATATATATATATATATATATATATATATATATATATATATATATATATATATATATATATATATATATATATATATATATATATATATATATATATACACGCAGTGGTAACCCCAGTCCATGAACGCCTGTTCCCATGAACAAACCAACCCACAAACAAATTTTGAACCCAAATCACGAACAAAAACCAACCCACGAACGCTCATGTGTCCGCTAGGCGACCATGTTTCCCGCTCTCAATTCTGCATTGGTGCCAGCGTTATGTAGTTTGTTCATGATCTGTTCGTAGTTCTTGTTTTATATTCCATTATTTTGCCTTTCAGATAGCCCTTATTATTGCTTCTAAGAAAGTTAAAAGCATTCTTGACAGTAGTGTCCAACATCCTAGATGCTTAACAGTGGAAATGAAGAAAGAAATAATTTATAAGCATGAAAATGGTGTTCGTGTGTCTGATCTCGCCACGCAGTATAACATGGCGAAATTGACTACCTTTACTATTTTAAAGAGTAAAGAGATATGTAAGGTGGCTGACGTGGCTAAAGGATTAAATATATTAACGGAAAAAAGTCAGAGTTGATAGAAGAGGTAGAAAAATTATTGTTGCTGTGGATAAATGAAAAACTGTTGGTTGGAGATAGTATTAGCGAGGCCATAAATGTGCTAAGGCTTTGCAAATCCACCAAGACTCTCAGAGTTTTAGTGGCACTAAAGTTGATGAATTTGAAGCCAGCAGAAGCTGGCTTGAACACTTTCGTCGACGAACTGGGGTTCATAGCATCATTAGACGTGGAGAGATGGCTACTTCTGACCAAAAGGCAGCGGATTCTTACATGAAGGAATTCGCTAAATTTATAGAGAGGGAAGGTTATAGCCCGCAACAAGTTTTTGTCTGTGATGAAACGGGACTCTTTTGGAAGAAAATGCTTAAAAAACCTATATAACTCAAGAGGAGAAGTCACTGCCTGGCCACAAACCAGTGGAAGATAGGCTTACACTATTATTGTGTCCTAATGCTAGTAGGAACTGTAAGATCAAAGCTCTTTTAGTTTACCACTCGGAAAATCCACGTGATTTTAAGCGCAGTAACGTGTTGAAGGCTAACCTTCCAGTAATGTGGAGGTCAAATCCAAAGGCTTGGGTTAAGTGGATATTATTCCTAGAGTGATTGATTGAAGTGTTTGCTCCAGCAGTGAAGAAATATCTTGAGGAAAATTATTTGCCTCTTAAGTGTCTCCTCGTAATGGATAATGCTCCTGGCCATCCCCCAGGTGTGGAAGAAGATCTTGCTTTAAAGTACGACTATTAAAGTCAAATTTTTGCCTCCCAACACCCCTCCTCTCCTTCAGCCCCTGGACCAGCAGGTGATTTCTAATTTTAAAAAGTTGTATAGGAAGGGTCTTTTGCCAGGTTTTTCCAGGTCACCAATGACACGGATTTGACCCTTCGTGATTTCTGGAAAGACCACGTTAATATCCTCCACTGCATTGGTCTCATTGACAAAGCATGGAAGGAGGTCTCATATTGCACGTTGAACTCCGCCTAGAGGAAACTTTGGCCAGGTTGTATGACTGATAGAGACTTTGAAGGCTTCAAGCATGAGTTAACTATTCAAATTGTGAATGACAATGTGGCCACAGGCAAAAGGTTGGGCTTGGAGGTCAATGAGGATGATGTGAAGGAGTTGATAGAGGTCCTCAGAAAAGAACTTACCACAGATGAATTAATTGAGTTGCAATGTGAACAGGTGAAGATTCTCCAAGAGGAACAGTCACTGGAGGAGGGGGATGAGAGGGTAAAGGTGTCCAGTGAAGAATTTAATGCAATTTTTAGTAAGTGGAATGATGTGTAGGCTTTTATTGAGAATCATAACCCAGATAAAACAGTGGGCAGTAGAGTAGTGAACATGGTAAATGACAATGCAATGAATACTTGTAGAAAAATTTACCAACTAAGAAAAAGACAAATTTCTCTGAATCGTTTCCTTGTACCAGTAGGCAGGGAAGCAGCTTCCAAAAGAAAGAGAAAACACCAGAAATACAGCCTGTATCGGAGGAGTTCCCTAATGTTTTTATGGAAGGGACTCTCCTTCCAAAAATTAATTTTCCTCCTCCTCCACTACCATCATCGCATGCCAATAATCATCCATAATGCTAAATACTGTACTGTTTCTTACCTACAATACTTGTTTCTTAACTCTTTGTTATTAGTGGGAGAATGAGACAACTTTTTCTAAGTGTTGGACTTTGCTATTTTATACTGGATATCAGCTAGTGTATACTGTACACCTGATTATGTACATGTTTTACTTTAGTAGAGTAAAATTCCTTTCTATTATTAATGTAATTTTTCTTTTACAGATGAAATACATAAATCTGTATTATATTTTCTGTTTATACTGACTAGAAAATTTTAAAATGAATATTATTTGTGACTAGGAACGGATTAATTGAATTTATATGCTTTTCATTGGGAAAAATAAATCCAACTTACAAACAAGTTTTAAGAATGGATTAAATTCATTGGTTGGGGTCCCCAATTATATATATATATATATATATATATATATATATATATATATATATATATATATATATATATATATATATATATATATATATATATATATATATATATATATATATATATATATATATATATATATATATATATATATATATATATATATATATATATATATATATATATATATATATATATATATATATATATATATATATATATATATATATATATATATATATATATATATATATATATATATATATATATATATATATATATATATATATATATATATATATATATATATATATATATATATATATATATATATATATATATATATATATATATATATATATATATATATATATATATATATATATATATATATATATATATATATATATATATATATATATATATATATATTTACCTTGGCATTTTCCCCCATTTGGGAGGGTAGCCGACAACAAAGAACAAACAAAATAACACCGTGTTGTTACACTTCGTTTTTCTAGCAATGACACGGGATTTGGCCAAGGGTTTGGATGGTACTGCTGGAGTGCCACATCCCATCGTCCCCCCTCTTCCACAACTTATGTCGCTTCATACTACCAAATCCCCTACTGCCTCTACCACAGGTTGCCTCTACAAGGCACTCCATGATAACAGGAGATGCTAATCAGGACTGCGTCACTATCATTTGCCACTCATTTCTATTCCTAGCACGCTCACTTGCCTCCCTCACAACCATTCTCCTATCATTCAAGGCCCTCCTCATTCCATCCATCCACCCCAACCTAGGCCTCCCTTTGGCATTTCTCCCATCAACTTCCAATTTCATTACCTTTTTCAATAGTCGTTCATTATCCATCCTCTCTACATGACCAAACTATCTCAAAACATTTATATCAACTCTAGCTGCAAAATCTCTCCTCACACCCACACCCCCTCTCACTTCTACATTCCTAACCCTATCCAACCACAATACACCAGTCATACTCCTCAGACATTTCATCTCAAACACATTCTGTTTCTATCATACCCCATAACTCTGAGCCATACATTACAGTCGGCATAACCACATTCTCATACAAAATTTTCTTAACATTCATTCCCAGCCCTCTAATCTTCATTACTCCCTTCAAAGCACCAAACACTTTGCATCCTTCATTCACTCTGTGACGCACATCTGCTTGCACTCCACCATTTGCACTCGTAACTTCCTTCTCTCACAAACCCTTCCAAATTTTGTCACTAACTGACACAGCTTACTCTCAGAGTCTGCCACCACCACAGTATCTGCAAACAGCAACTGATTGAACTCCCTCTCATTATCATTCCCATCTACAAGCTTCAATCCTCGACCAAGTACTCGAGCATTTACCTCTCCTACCACTCCATCCATATACAAATTGAACAGCCACGGTGACATCACACATCCCTGTCTCAACCCTACTCTCACTGCAAACTACTCATTTACTTCATTCCCCACCCTAACGCAAGCTTTACTGCCCACATATAAAGTCTTCACTGCTCGTAACAATCTACTATCAACTCCATATACACCTTGTTCGCTTTTTCCGCGTTTTTTTATCCGCGAAATTGGAATAACGCCCCTAAAAAATAATAGTAAATTAATACAAAATTCGCAAATAACGCCCCCAAAAAAAAAAAATTGTAAAAAATCAACTGCTCGGAGGCACTTTTCCGCCATCTTCCTCCTCTTCTACTGCTTAATGCGATCAGATATTATGAAGAAAGTTGAAGAAAGGCATTAAGAACAAACAGCAAACAAATTTTCGATATGATATCGTCAGGGAGATAGCGTGCAAGGGTGCATCAGCTGATACGGAAGTGGCAAAACGTTTGTGGATAGAGGTTCGTTTCTCCCGCATCCTCCTCCTCTTCTACCGCTTAATGCGATTGAATATTAGGAAGAACATTTTAAAAAAAGCATTAAGAGCCAACAGCAAACAAATTTCCGATATAATATCATCTGGAAAATAGCGTGCAAGGGTGCATCAGCTGATACAGAAGTGGCAAAATGTTTGTGGATAGAGGTTCGTTCTCCTGCATCCTCCTCCTCTTCTACCGCTTAATGCGATCAAATATTTTGAAGAAAATTTTAAAAAAGCATTAAGAGCAAACAACAAACAAATTTTCGATATAATATCGTCAGGAAAATAGCGTGCGAGGGCGCATCAGCTGATACGGAAGTGGCAAAACGTTTGCCGATAGAGGTTCGTTCTCCCGCATCCTCCTCCTCTTCTACCACTTAATGCAATCAAATATTATGAAGAAAATTAAAAAAAGCATTAAGAACAAATAGCAAACAAACTTTTGATATAATATCGTCAGGGAAATAGCGTGTAGAGAATATATATATTTAATTTAAGTTTCCCCGATATACGTTTTCTTTGTAACGAGTTGTATAGTTTTCTTTTTCTCTCAGTTGACTGTGTTTACGTTTAGATTTCGTGCAGCACGGTCGATATATACAGTGTTCACCCCCTTATCGCGGTAGTTCGGTTCCGGGACCCGGCGCGAACCAGGAAAACCGCGGGGTAGGATCAGCCTATATGTACATAGATATTTTAATTTATTTTTACGTTTACACTGTATAAACCCTCCCTGTACTGTTAAAAAAACATCCTTTACATTATAAATAACAGCAAGCAATGTAATTTTTTATGAGTGATAGGAAAACTTACCGTGAATGAGGTGATGATGACGTGACATACATAGGTACAATATTTTACAATAATTTTTACGTTTACGTAAAATAGCGGCTGACATCCACAAACTTTTTTCCTTCTTTCAGCATATCTAAGAGTTTCACTTTATCTACAATGGTTAACATTTTCCTTTGCCACTTAGGCTCACTACAAGAAGCCTTAGAAGATGAAGGATGCTTGGGAGGCATTGCAAAGGTTAAAATATGCGAGTAAAAAAATCACAAGCAAAACATATTAATAATAATAAGCACAACGTGAATGGCGCACACGAGTGAGGCGAGATAATGGAAGATGGTGGAAGCCTTTGTCCGAAACGCTGATAGCGGTATCGTATTTTACATGTTGCAATACTGTTAGTATTAATGTTTTTACTATTCTTTACTGTTTTATTATTCTTAGGCTAAGAAATAAGTTTTTTTTTATCAATACAATCATGAAACTACTGGAAATATAAATATATATGCTAGCTCACGTAGCTGCGACCCCAATACATCGTACGCTATCGAACACAAGCAAAACGTGAGTTAGACTGAACGAGTCTTTGTCCAAAACGCTGATAGCGGTATCGTATTTTACATGTTGCAATACTGTTAGTATTTATGTTTTTTACTATTTTTTACTGTTTTATTATTCTTAGGCTAATAAATGTTTTTTTTATCAATAAAATCATGAAACTACTGGAAATCTAAATATATATGCTAGCTCATGTAGCTGCGACCCCAATACATTGTACGCTATCGAACACTATTTCGTATGATGCAATACTGTGAGTTATACTGTACATACGTATATCATTCAGTTATTAGTACAATGTATATCAATTTAAAATTCATCTACTTATTTGATGATTGTACAAAATCTATTGTATTTATTCACTGTAATTTGGACCAAATATTCCTTTTGTAAAGATTATACTGTACTTTTCAAAAGAGGTGGTCAATAAACGTATCTATCTATCTATCTACATTTATGTTTTTTACTATTTTTTACTGTTTCATTATTCGTAGGCTGGGAAATAATTTTTTTTTATCAATTACATCATGAAATATGTTTTTTTCAATTAAAAAAAATGAAAATACTGAGAATTTTATTTTTTAATATTTTAATATTTTTGCATATACCCATGAAATAAAATAATAATTTATAAAAAAAAAAAACGTGATAGAGTGAGAAAGCGAACCAGGAAGCGCAATAACTGGGGTAATATATATATATATATATATATATATATATATATATATATATATATATATATATATATATATATATATATATATATATATATATATATATATATATATATATATATATATATATATATATATATATATATATATATATATATATATATATATATTTACCTTGGCTGTGTCCCCCAATTTGGGGGATAGCTGACATAAGAAAAAGAAACAAAGGGATTACTTTGCTCTATGGGCAATGACGAGGGAGATAGCGACCGTTCACATGGCACTACTGGAGTGCCACATCCCATTCTCCCAGCTCTTCCACAACTTGTGTTGCTTCATAATGCCAACTCCCCTACTGCCCCTACCACAGGGCTACCTCTGTAAGATGTAGCCCCGTGGTAACAGCAGATGCCCATCAGAGCTGCATCACAAGCGCTCGCCACTCGTTCCTATTCCTAGCACGCTCACTTGCTTCCATTACATCCATCCTCCTATCATTCAGGGCTCTACGTACTCCATCCATCCACCCAAACCTAGGCTTCCCTCCAGCATTTCTCCCATCAACTCTCGCATTCCTCACCTTTTTCAGCAGTCTCTCATCATCCATCCTCTCCACATGGTCAAACCATCTCAGAACATTCATATCTACTCTGGATGCCAATTCTCTCCTCACACCCATTCTTGCTCTCACCACTTTATTCTTAACCCTATCCAACTGAGATACACCAATCATACTCCCGAGGCATTTCATCTCAAACACATTTAGTTCCCGTCTCTCACTTACTTTTATACCCCATAACTCTGCTCCATACATCACAGATGGAACAAGCATTTTCTCATACAAAACTTTCTTAATATTCATTTCCAACCCTCCATTCTTCATCACTTCTTTCAACGCACCAACACTTTACAACCTTCTTTCACTCTGTGACACACATTTGCAGCTATAAACTTATCAACTTTCTCAAGTGTCTCTCCATTCAACATAACATTCAATCCAGCACCATCCTCATTTCTTGTACAACTCATAACCTTACTCTTTCCCACATTCACTCGCAACTTCCTTCTCTCACACACCATTCCAAATTCTGACACAGCTTCTCCTCTGAATCTGTCACCACCACAGTATCTGCAAACAGCAACTAATTCAGCTCCCACTCGTTATCATCCCCATTTACCATTCTCAAACCTTGACCACTCACTCGCTGATTCACCTCTTACGACTCAGTACACAAATTGAACAGCCATGGTGACATCACACATCCCTGTCTTAGTCCTCTTACACACACTGGAAACCACTCACTCACTTCATTCCCTACCCTAATACAAGCTCTACTGCCTTCATACAAACTCTTCACTGCTCGCAGCAGTCTACCATCAATTCCATATAACCTTAAAACATTCCACATTGCCTCTCTGTCAACTCTGTCAGACGCTTTCTCCAGATCCAAAAATGCAAAATACACATCCTTACCCTTTGCTAAATATTTCTCACGTAACTGTCTTAACTATAAAAAATCTGATCTATACAACCTCTAACTCTTCTAAAACCACTCTGCACTTCTGCGATCACATTTTCTGTCTTATCCCTAATCCTAATCCTATTAACCAGTATCCTACCATACACTTTTCCTACCACACTCAACAAACTTATACCCCTAAAATTACTGTATTCATACACATCTCCCTTACCTTTATATAGGGGCACTATACAAGCAATCACCCATTCCACTGACACCATTGACAACATAAAGCATATATTATACACTTTCACTAACCATTCCAATGCAGTCACACACCCTTCTTTCAACACCTCCACTCTCACACCATCCATTCCAGGTGCTTTACCTGCTTTTGTTTCATTTAATGCCCTTTTCACCTCCTCTCTTGTAATCTCTCTCATTTTCGTACTTCAATTACTGGCACTTGAACACCCCCCACTGCCACTATAGCTCTCTCTCGATCTTCCTCAACATTCAGCAACAACTCAAAATATTCTGCCCATCTTTTCCTTGCATCATGCCCTCTTAACATCTGTCCATTCACATATTTCACTGTCTCTTCCATCCTCGATCCACCCTTCCTTACTCTGTTCACTTCTTTTCAAAACTTTTTTATTTTCCTCATATAACCAACTAAAATCTTGTCCCCACTTATTTGCCAACCTCTTCTCTTCCTCTACCTTCCACTTGGTTTCCACTTTTTCTCCCTATATCTTTCATACTTCTCTCTACTGATACACTGCAGCCATTACTCGAAAACACCTTTCTCTCTTCCACCTTCATTTTCACCCCTTCATTCCACCACTCGCTGCCTCTCCTCATTCCACCTCCAACAAACCTTTTTCCACACACATCACTCGTATATCCCATAAAACCTTTCATCAACCTCCATTCCTCTTCTAACTCCCCAACTTTTCTTTCTTTCACCTTGTCATATGCCACTTTCAATCTGTCCTTTTCCATGCATTTTACTGTCTCTAATTTCACTTCCATAGTGATGGTTTTCTTTCTTCAAAGCACTGCCTTCAGAAGAATTTGCTTGGGAGACAATACAATCCAAACTATTGGAGATATGTTGTAACCACAATACATTGTAATGCAATGACTCGCTGTATATGCAAACTTGTCTGGTGTAGGTTAATGTTGATGTATTAATGTCCTCATGGCATTATTAAACTATGTGAGATGATGCATAGGCCATTATGAGGAAGAATTGCATTAACAGAATGGTTGTGGATTCTTTCATTAATGGTTATTCCACTGTATCAAGTTGGGACGCAAATAATGAGCCCAATTGCACGCTTTGTACAGTGTAAAAAGCTTCCTAAACTTTTTTATTTGGGAGGAGTTTGAATGTGCATATGTCATAATTTTGGACTGTAGATGGCAGCACTAGTACTTCTGAGTCCTACTTTATGGTTTTTACTTTAGCAAAAAGATGGCAGCACTAGTATTTTTAACAGCAATCCCTTATTCTTATTTTAATCAATAGATGGCAGCACTAACATTCTCTTCTTTAATATGGTTCTGAATTTAATCAACAGATGGCATCACTGCAACAGAAGTTCCTTTGATTCTTAATCAATAGATGGCAGCACTTTTTTTTTTACTAATACATAGTCCTGAATTTCATCAACAGATGGCAGCATGATACTTCATTTTAAACCATCAATAGGTGGCAGCACTAGTATTTTTGAAACTAGGCCTCGATTCTTAATTTAATCAACAGATGGCAGCACTAGTATTTGTCTTGTTTTATTACATGATTCTTAATTTAATCAGTAGATAGCAGCATGTTTCTTTATTCTTATTTTGGTCAATAATGGCAGCACTATATTTGTACTATTCGTCATTTAGGATTCCTAATGTAATCAATAGATGACAATTAGTATTTACAATATATCCCAACATGGATCTTTAAAATATTTAAGAGATGGTCACAATAGTATTTGTAACAGTTATCCTTTATGATTATTAATGTGTAGATAGCAGCATTAGTATTTCTAAATTTTTATCCATAGTTCTAAATTTAGTATATAGATGGCAACACTAGTATTTCTATTTTTATATAAATACTGTCGTTTAATGTCAAAATGCATAAATTTTAAATACAGACCCCCATTATAATAAAAAGTGCAATAGGGCTCATTCAATTTCAATTTTATTAAGTAAAGCATCATTACTGAAAATCACAAATCATTCCTAGTTAACAAAATTTCCATATAATGGTCAGTGCTTGTTTCACTTCAAATCATGACAAGTGTCATGGATCCTGACAGACTATGTTACAATATTTGATATAATTGTTTTGTTAATGAATGAATCCATGTTTTGTTTACATTGAAAGTAATAAAGATGCCCACTAGGTGGCAGACAAGAACTGTTCATAATGCCCTTTCAGTCTCCTATATTATTGTGCCTCATTTATCTATAAATATCTCCAAATTTAAGGAGCATCAAACATGGTGGCAGCGCTCAATAGACTAAGTATGGTTTGCTGTTCATTTTGAATATAAGGCATTACGTATTATCCAGGATCTTTCTGTTTGATTAAGTAAATAAGACTACCAACCGACATGGCGACAGCTAATCTAGCCCCTCCAGATAAATTCGCATTAAAGAGCGAAAGTGAGCAAGATTGGCGATTTTTTCGTCAAAAATTCGTGCTGTATATACTTGCAGCAGGTTTAAATGATAAACCAAGTGAAGTGAAGGTAGCATTACTTTTGACCCATGGGGGTGACGAACTGCTTCGAGTGTATAATGCTATAGAGTTTGGTCCCGTTATTGTAGGGGAGAGTGGATCTCGTGATGACCCTAGCAAGGACTTAAACGTGGTATTACAGAAGCTAGATGAGCATTTTGCCCCTAGGAAGCTAATAATAGCATCAAGATATAGGTTTAGATGCTGTACTCAGAAAGCTGATGAGAACCTGGATGAATTTATTACTAGAATAAAAACTATGGTTAAGGATTGTGATTTTGCAGCAGAAAAAGATGAGCAATTCGTGATCAAATTGTTTTTGGCTGTGAAGAAGATAAACTCAGAGAGAAATTTCTGAGAGAAGAATGTATCTCACTGATAGATACGCTCAAAATTTGTGAGGCACATCAAGCATCGCAGAGACAAATGCAAATGATAAAAAGTGAAAATACAGCAAAGTCGGTCATAAATAAAGTTAAATCGACAAAGAACTTTAAGCAGAGTAGGCCTAGTAGACATTCAGCAGACCGAAAGAATGAGGACCCAAGTTTTGTGAACAAGAACCAGTATAGGCCTAAGTCAAACCAAAGTTTGTCAACGAAGGATCCGGCTCTACGAAAATGTAAGTTCTGCGGAACAAGACACGTGTGGAGTAAGAAGAAATGTCCAGCCTATGGAGAGAGATGCAACTACTGCAACAGGCTGAATCACTTCGAATCTCAATGTTTGGAGAAAAATGGACATGCACAAGCATCTAAGAAGATGGGTGTGAATGCAGTGGACAGTGACGATTCCAGTTCAGATACTCCAGCCGAATATATCCTAGGTGTCAAGTTGCAGACGAGACGTGGAGAGCCAGAAGAAATGACGGTGAACAAAAATGATAATCCCTGTACACAGCAAGTGATGAAAGTGAATAAAGTGTCAAAGAAATCCAAATATCTATATACCGATCTGAAAGTTGGTGAAAATAGTGTCAAATTTCAAATCGATAGCGGAGCAGGTGTAAATGTGTTACCTCGAAATATGGTTCCCAATAATGTAAAAATTGAATCTAGTGAAGGGTTACAACTAGAAATGTGGAATAATTCTGCAGCCAAACCAGTTGGAAAATGTAGAATTAAAGTAAAAAATGAGATAAATTCAGAGATATAATGTTGAGTTTATTATAGTGGCTGAGAATTATATGCCTTTGTTAGGAAAACGTGCATCAGAACAGATGGGTTTCCTTACCGTCAATTATGATAACATATGTTCTGTACACAGTGAATCTTGTAATACTAATGTTTTTCAGGAATATTCAGATGTATTTTGTAATGAAATTGGTAAGTTACCTGGGGTGGTACATATGACTTTAGACAAAGAAGTCAAGCCATTTGCTATATCTTCATGTAGAGTGCCAATTCAACTTAAAAGGAAGGTAAAATCCAAATTATCTGAGTTAGAGAAACAAAATGTCATTTGTAAAGTAGACGAACCAACTGAATGGGTGAGTCGCATGGTAGTAGCTTCTAAGAAAAATAGTGAAGACATAAGAATTTGCATATATCCTCAGCAATTAAATAAAGCCATAATTAGAGAAATGCATCCTTTGCCAATTATCGATGATGTTTTACCTGAATTAGCACAAGCTAAAGTGTTCTCTAAACTAGATTTAAGAAATGGATATTGGCACTGTGTTTTGGATGAAGAGTCAAGTCATTTAACTACCTTTCAAACCCCTTTTGGAAGATATCGGTGGCTTAGACTGCCCTTTGGCCTAGCAATCAGTAGTGAAGTTTTTCAGAAACGACTGCAGAACTCTTTAGATGGTTTGCTAGGAATAATATGCATTGCTGATGACATTTTGGTATATGGAATAGGTAATTCTCTAGAAGAAGCACAGTTAGATCATGATGAAAATTTAAGAAATTTACTGGAACGATGTCGTAAGCATGGTATCCGTCTTAACAGAGAAAAGGCTGAAATAAGAAAGAGTGAGAACATTTCTTGGACATGTAATAACTAATGAAGGCCTTAAGCCAGATCCCAGTAAAATTGAAGCAATTGTATCGATGAAAGCTCCAACTAATGTCACTGAGATTCAATGCTTTAGTGGAATGATAAACTATTTGTCAAAATTCATGCCTAGACTCTCTGACCTGATGGTGCCCATACGACAACTTTTACGTAAAGACAAAGAATGGTGTTGGGGTGATGAACAGGCTAGTGCTTTTGAGAAAATTAAGTGTTGCATCACTAAAACTCCAATTCTTGCTTATTATGATCAAAATAAACAGTTAGTTATACAGTGTGATGCTAGCAAATGTGGACTTGGTGCAGTTCTAATGCAAGGTGGTAAACCGTTGTCTTATGCAAGCAGAGCTCTAACTGTCACGGAAACAAGGTATGCTCAGATAGAGAAAGAAATGCTGGCTATTGTGTTTGCTTTAAAGAAATTCCATCAGTACACTTTTGGACAACATACTTTGGTTATAACTGATCACAAACCACTTCAGAGTATAATCTTGAAACCATTAGATAGAGCACCAAAGAGGCTACAAGGCATGTTATTGACTACACAACAATACGATATTGAACTTAAGCATACTGCTGGTAAGAACATGCATATAGCAGATTTGCTGTCTCGATCATTTCTAAGTGAAACTGAAAATGGTAATGATTTTGAATATGTTAATGTTGTATCTTATTTGCCTATTAGGGAAGACAGGTTAAAGAAAATTCGTGATGCTGTGGCCAGTGATGAAATTTTGCTTGAAGTGACAAATATGATAACAAATGGGTGGCCAGAGTATAAATGTAATGTTCCTATAACTGTTTTGCCTTATTATCATATTAGAGATGAACTTTTTATACAGAATGGACTTGTATTTAAAGGTGATAGAGTTGTGATTCCTGCCAATTTGAGGAAAGAAATTAAACAGGCTTTTCACTCTAGTCACATTGGCGTAGAAAGTTGTCTACGAAGGGCTCGTGAGTGTGTATATTGGCCTGGTATGAATGGTGATATTAAAGAACATATTTCTCATTGTGAAATCTGTTGCAAATTTCAAAAATCTCAGCAGAAAGAAACTCTTATGCCACATGAAGTGTCTGATAGGCCATGGGAGAAAGTTGGCACAGATATTTTTGAATTGAGTAATCAGTTTTATCTTGTAACAGTAGACTATTTCAGTAATTTCTGGGAAATTGATAGGTTAGAAGATATAAAAGCATCTACTGTTATACGTAAGCTAAAAGCACATTTTGCAAGGTATGGTACTCCTTCCATCTTAGTTAGTGACTGTGGAACTCAATTTACAAGTGATATATTTCAGAATTTTATAAGAGTGTGGGATATAGAACATTGTACGTCAAGCCCTAAACATCCTCAGTCTAATGGACAGGCAGAATCCGCTGTAAAAACTGCAAAGTCCATACTCAGAAAAGCCATAGAAAGCAATAATGACCCTTATTTGGCAATATTAGACTACCGTAATTGTCCGTCTCACAGTGATGAATACAGTCCGGCTCAAAAAAGCCTAGGGAGACGCACACGTACTCTTCTCCCAGTTTCTTCAAAGTTGTTGAAACCATCTGAGATCAATGTAGATAAAATTAAGATTAACAGACATTATAGAAATAGCAGGTCCGCTAAATATTACAATGTGCATGCCAAAGATCTTGATCCTTTACAGGAAGATGATGATGTGAGAATAAAACCCACTGTAATGGGAAAGAAAGCTTGGGAAAAAGGTATTGTGAAGGAACGTTTAGACGAGAGATCTTATGAAATTTCAACTGATGCTGGTCTATTGAGAAGAAATAGAGTAGACCTTAATAAGTCAAATGAAAGAAATGTTTCGTATCACAGTAGTGAAGATTCTAGTAATGTAGTACAAAGTCAGCAACAGGTTGAAATTCCACAGGATAAACATGTAAACCCAACAAGTGAGAATCTCAGAGTTCAAGAGTCTTTCACTCCTCAAAGGAGAATCACAAGGAGTACAAGGAATATTTTACCCTCTAA
This sequence comes from Halocaridina rubra, assembly GCA_037179515.1. Classification (NCBI taxonomy): domain Eukaryota; kingdom Metazoa; phylum Arthropoda; class Malacostraca; order Decapoda; family Atyidae; genus Halocaridina; species Halocaridina rubra. The sequence continues at coordinate 33,631 of JAXCGZ010020994.1, read as the reverse complement.
ATATAATGATTTTGTTGTTTACAAAGAGTGATTTATTTTTCGTTTTCAAGATGATAACTTATTTTTTTTTCTTCATAAAAAGAGGGATGTTACAATATTTGATATAATTGTTATTTTGTTAATGAACGAATCCATGTTTTGTTTACATTGAAAGTAATAAAGATGCCCACTAGGTGGCAGACAAGAACTGTTCATAATGCCCTTTCAGTCTCCTATATTATTGTGCCTCATTTATCTATAAATATCTCCAAATTTAAGGAGCATCAAACAGACTACAATATGATATATCCATGATTGGCTGAAAATTAAAAGTACCATAAATATCAAACTATGCCAGACTTGTACAGTGGTAACACGCTGGCTTCGCATTCACGAGTTTAAGCCGTTTACTGGCAGGTTACTACTGTGGCTAGTCACCACAGTGGGGGGTTAGGGCTTGCCCCAGCTGACAAATACCCATTGTATAATGGAAATAAAGGTTTCATGATTATATATCACCTTGTCTCTACCTCCATTCGACTGGGGACAAACACACAAAAACTGTATTCATTCTTCCCAGAATTTTTAAAACCCCCCAAACGCAGTCTCATTTTCTTAAACTTTCTTTCAAAACACTCCTTGCTTTATACAATCACATTTGCTTAAAAATAATGAGTGTAAAGAGACAAACACTTGGTATGGTTTCCAAGCTTTAACATATTACCAAATTAGTATACCTGCGATAAACAAGTTTCAAGAAAAAAAACTATAAAGATTTACATACGTTATATATTATATCTAAATACTAGGGGATTTACGTTGCATTACACCACTTAACTATCAGCCTTTATAAAAAAAAATACACAATACACCTGTTAGCAAGAGACACCCAATGCTACTTCTAACATTTATTATTGTCAAGAAAGTACAAATTTCACCCAACCTAAACTGCACAACTGTTACCTAAGTCCACCCCCATCCAAATGGGAATTAATAATGACCAAACGGCAAATGAGGAAAAAAAAAAAGTATAAAGCACTGCAGTTCCTAAACATGCATATAGCATGTACCAATTGCCTGCAGGAAAAAATTGCTGACAGCTTGATCATATCTTTTTGAATTATAATTTAAATAATTTTGTGAAAACAAAACTTTTAGTTTTGAGTTTAATTTTACATTAAAAAATATAATATTAAGAAAAATAATTTCATGAATCCCAAAAATTTATCAGTACATGAAAACAATGTCTTTGAATAATCATGATACTGAAGTCTAGAGAATGCTCCTCTTTCAGAGGTTTTGAGAAAAACTCATTCTAAAGTTATCAAGAGTAACCTCTGTACAACCACCAACACTAATTATGTATATCATCTCAAACTCTCTGTGGATGGGAAAGAATTCAGATTCAGTAAAAACAATCCTGTCTATGCAGAAATGTACCGTTTTGGGTGACAATTATCCCATATTTGAGTGAGGGTGGACGAACATGTCACAGCTGGGGGATTAACTAATTAGTTGCTTCCAAACTAATATATGCAATGAAGTGTATCAATTACTGTAAAAAATATTCAGCTAAAAGATATAGTGATGTAAGCTATCGTTTCTCAATCATTAATAAAATACTATTGTCAACTAGATTGAAAGAAAATACTTCAAACAGCAGAAAACTTTCATGCATTACTGTTTCAGAAGAAAGCTCCTTACTCAATAATTTCAGATGGGTTAAGTTAGATATGAATGAAAATTTGGATAACAGATAGGTCTCTATAATATCATCATGACTCTTGGATGAGCCATTTAAAGGGGGTATTAATTTGCCAAATGCAAAAAATTAAGGGTTACGTAAAGTGAATAAGCAATATTCACAAAAATATGAATTCTTTAAAAAACACAAAAAATACTACTTTGCAAAAGGACGGGGACCGCAGTAGCAACGTGGTTTGGAAGTGACGAACCCAGACTGAATCCAACAATAGTGTTAAGCAGGGCATCGAACCTGAGTACCCAACCCCATTCAAGCGGGGATTAATAGTAAAAAACCATGGCAAGCATATCCATAAAGAAACTGGCTGCTACTACAAGAAATTCTCATTAGTACAACTTCTAGTACAGATAAATCAATGATAAAGCTTAAGTCATTATTCAGCTACAACTCCTAGTACAGTATATGAACTGGAGAGCGATATAATACTTTCAGAATAAACTTGGCCTTATCTAGGTTACAATTCTTCCTTATACATGGCATGAAAAAGGCAAAAAAAATTTGCCACTGCAAAAAACTAGAAATAGTGCTGGAGGTATTTCTGTATACATAAAAAAAGAAAGAAATTTATATATTATAAAATGGAAATCGTGCCAAGGTAAAGGTAAAAAAAACTCAGCAAACTAAATTGATGAGTAAATACGTTAGCACTAACCTTCGCAAGTGCATATAAAAAAATTTATTATTACTGGTACATCATACTGAATACCATTTGGAAAGGTGGAAATTAATTTAACACATTCCCACAAGATATTCATAGTCACAAAGACTTAATAAACAATTAAGAATATAAAAAAACTTTGCTATTCCTCACAATATCATGGTAACTAGACTAGAAAGTAATCACAATATTACCCTTCCAGTTCCTATTATTGAACACACTGATAAGGATATGTACATTACAAAACAGAACCAACTACCCATGATGTAGCTATTCACATATTAGAATGTAAAACTGTAAGCTGAGAGATTAGATGCACACCCAAAGACTATAGGAAATTCTAGTCAGGAACCCCAGCCTCACATAGCCATGGGAATGGGAGTGGAGAAGAAAAAGATGGAACAGCAAGCTGATAAACATAATGCAGCTTATGAAGACAGGATTTCAAAGCCTCAAATTTAAAATAAATTTACTGCTAAATGGAAATCTACTGAGAAGGTAGTACAATATAATCTCGGCTTTTAAAAGCCATATATCTCAAACTTTTTTTAACCAAATATGTTTTGGATTTCAGACTGTCTTGAAAGCTATGCCACGTTGGCTCCACGGCCACTATGCAGGATGTGAGGGTCTCAGTTACGCTTAACTTTCTGCTCAGTACAGATCTCTAGATGAATGCACAATGCATTTCCTGTTTTATTGAGTTTTGTCATATTTTAGTAACATTAAATAAGCAACCAAGGAGCCAAAGAAGGTGATAATACCAATATCAATATAAAGTGGTTTCAGCCATGACCGAGTGGAAAAAAAAGAAATATCCATCAACTCTTCACCATACCATAAAGTAAATTTAAATTTGGTCTGTATTTCATTTGTATTATGCTTGCTCTCGTTGAGTAAGATTTAATAATTTAAATTATTTTTGTATAAGAATTTATGTATAATGTTCTGTTATCAAAGTTTAAATAAGAAAGCTTCTGGGGTCCAGAAATGGATTAATCCATTTTAAATTGATTCTTATAGGAACAATTGTTCAATTTTGGAACCACGTCAGGAAAGAATTAGGTTCAGTTCGAAAATCCACTGTACCAGGAAAGAGAAAGTGAATTTATTATATACTACAAAGTTTCAGTTTCAGAAAGAAAGGAAAAGTATTTGAGCGAAAACTATATTCACAGACAAATGATATGAAGCCTATGTGTCAAAAGAAATTCTAAACAAGTGATGTCCAAAACCAACACTTCCCACTGACGAAATGAAGTGCAAGTAAAGATGTGCCATAGAGCTGTTTCGGAAATACATATGGGCTTTTTCCAATGCTTCATGAAGAAGCAAGAAATGGGATACTTTGTTTACTGCTAAAATATTTCACTAACATATATATTAAATTCACTTAACACATTTTAAATAAGATCATTATGCAGGTGTTGAAAAAAAATTGCATGAGGACACCACAGTACTTCACCACTTATGGGAGACATCAAAAACAGATTGTCCATGAACCCAATCCTCCTTGTAAAGGGGTAGCCAAGTCAAAGCACAAACATTCGCAAAAACCAAACTTGGCTCAACTACTCCTTTCTACCCTATATTCTCAAGGAGCAAAGAGAAATTATTTAGATTAAATAGCTTCTGGTGTATGTGCTTTGACTTGGCCATTTCCCTAACATTGGGAATTGCGCCCATATATATGCATATATGACCACTCTACTATTGCATATATTTGAGGCAAATGATTGTTACCAACAATGCCTTTACTGTTGTGATTAATTTCATCCTTAGCTGTAATATATAATAACAAAAACAGTCAGGCACATTTATATGTGATATTGATGTTAGCATACCCAAAAAAGCTTAGGTCATTACCAACAATCCAGTATCTGATTTACTACAATTACAGTAATACAATTAACAAAAAGGGGTATTCCATACCACTCAAAAATACCCTTTTCAAAGGGCAAAAATTTTGCACCATTGAGTGTTCACTGCCTTCGCTTAGCAGTATATCACGAAGGGCAGGCATAATAAGCCGTCCCTGTGTTCCTTCCCTTGCATTATTAACTCGACGTAACCATATGCCAAGCCAACTGGGTTACCTAAATTGAAAACGTACGGCAAATTCCCGAAGACCCTAACCTCAGTCTTCTTGTCAGGTTTGGGCCAGCCTTATACCATATGCCAATATCTAGATTGTAAAATCAGAATGAACAATTTTACAAGAAGATCTATGAGTACCCCTTATTCATTTATCCTTCCTGTCAGGGCACAATATCTAACTAGAGAGAGCACCATTGCAGGACAGTTTTCAGACAAGCCTCCAGTCCCAGTCTCCCTTCGTGGCATTTTGCAGCTAATGACTGGATACCAATGACAAATCATAAGCTAAAGGACACTCCTTAAACTTTACGAAACCCTATTTATACACTGCAAAATTAGCCCTCAGAAGCATTTAATAACTTTAATTTAATACAAAAATAAAAATACCATTTGCAAACAATACATTTCCTCGCTGACTCGTCCAAATATTCATCTTTTGCTGGGGAGGAACAACGTCTTACCTTATATATTTTTCCTATTTTTGGTCCAGACTAATCGCCCAGAGGTGTAAAGCTACTATTAAAGGATAAATGGGGATATCCTGACTACATATTAATGGATTCAAGTTATCATGGCCTATATGAATGCAAAGATATAATGCTCTACAGAAATATATAAAAGCATTCATCATAGTAGCTGTAAAACTTTAAATTTTTTATTATTATGCCTTTATTCTACTATCATGACTTGATAATTACAACGCCTATATCATGCACAAAATCTAATTCCCTAAACATGCCAGTTTCAAAAGCAATGATGTCTGTCGATTTGTCAGACCAATCCCCATTCGATTGGGAGTGAACACAAACAGGTTGGAAGTCAAGGATTAAGGCTTGAAGCCCTCTCTAACACCCTGCAACGGCCTCGACACACAGGTTTGTCACTTCAAGAATCAAGTGCTCTAACAACTGCACTAGTGCTGTCCCCAGCTTCAAAGAATAATGAAGAACAATTAAAAGATAGACCTGTTAACAGAGATTCTTATAACTCTAGAAAAACTTGCTTCCATGTAGAACATTTAACATAGGTCTTGGGGTATATATATTCTATAATGAAATCCTAAAAACCAGATTAAAGTTTCCACAAACTAAATTATACATATATACCGAGAGCTAAGCAAACAAAACTTAAACAATATATAAATACACCGATTTTAAAGAAATAAATACAAAAGTGGATACTTTCATGCATTAATACCCAAAGTAATAGTAAGCTACTATCAGACAGTCTCTAAGGCAGTGAAAAAATCTCATTCTTTAATATAATGATATTACAGTAATATATATATATATATATATATATATATATATATATATATATATATATATATATATATATATATATATATATATATATATATATATATATATATATATATATATATATATATATATATATATATATATATATATATATATATATAATATATATATATAATATATATATATAATATATATATATAATATATATATATAATATATATATATAATATATATATATAATATATATATATAATATATATATATAATATATATATATAATATATATATATAATATATATATATAATATATATATAAAGATTTCCAGCCCATCCAACCCTTAGTCACATCCAATGATATGAAGAGAAAATTTATATTTTCTTCCCATCCCATTTCAAAATAAAAACTAAAATAGAGTATCATGTCTTTAGAGCATTAAAAAAATTCAAAATTCACATGAAAATGTCAAAAATCACAAAGTTTTCTCACTTAATAAATATTTTAGAGCTTGTTCATCATATAAAGAGAGTACAGCATAAATACCACTGTAATATGGTTAAATTAAATATTCATCAACGTCTCTCTGAAGATGCAAGAAAAGTACAATTACTGTATAGTCTACATCTAAAATTATTGTGAGTTACTATAACCTTAATGAAAATTTTCTGGAAAACAATCTTTAATATAAATGAATTAAATAGATATAACTACTGCGTAAAGTATAAAACTATGCACTCTTAATTCTGACAGAAATTAGAACAAAGTAGCTTGTAACATTTTGTTCTCAAAAACTCTGAGTAAATCGGTCAAAAAATGTCTTGCACCATCAGAAAGTGATTATACCAAAAGTATTAAGAGGTGAACCAATATATCTAAACTTCTCATCTGAATATGAGCTTCAATACATAGATGATATCTATGAATGCTACTTTTGAATTCAACTTATCTAAAGCACAAATTCTGTTTCATACAAAGCAGAACCTAAGCAAGCAACATTACATATGTTGCATTACATTAAATACAATATCGCCAATTAATTATTGCAAACAATTTCTTAAGAGGACTAGATTAGCCTTGACATGTAAAGATCATATTTACTTAAATGATCTCTAAATCCAATTTGTTAATGAAGCATAAATTCTGTTTGAGAGAAATAGGACAACATCCGTGATGCTGAGCATATATATTGCACTACTCAATAGAAGAAAGTACAATCAAACCTCTGGTCGCAAACTTAATTCGTTCCTTGACTTCATTCGCCAACCAAAATATTCGCAAAGCGAAACAATATTTCCCATTACAATTAATGTAGCATGTTTTACGTCACAGACTCCCTTTTCTACCAAGAGCTAGAATGGTTGCCTTCTTGCGAAGGACTTGTTTTGGCAGATGTAATCGTTATCCTGAGTGCATGCCCTTGCTAACCTCAGACCGTGGTAGGGCCCGAACCCTCGACCTGCCGCCTCAGTCGCGAACGCTACCGCCTGAGCCATGGTGACTACATTACAAGTAATGTAAATACAGTTAATCCATTTCCCAGCCCCAGAAACCTACTTTTTTATTTTTCTTATGGCTTTATATGTGGCAAAAATATAGAATGGAATTAAAAATAACCTTAATTATAGAAAAATACTGTAACACAAATTAAAAGATGATTATTGTACTGCACTATACCTTTGTGGTTGAGTTGCTGGCACACGTGGACGGTGGAGGAGGAGGAGGAGAACTCATTCGATTTCGCCATATCAGACTACTTGGCGAAATCAGAAACAAACACCACTCTCATATTTAGATCGTTTCTTTTTTCGTTTTCATAGTAATACACTTAGGCTTTTGAACGCCACTATCACTAACACCTTTCAGTTTCTTAAGAGCCATAACGAGGGCTAGTTTAAAGTAAAAAGCAAAAAAACTGAAAATTTGCAAAGAAAGAACAACAAACATACTTCAGTGCATCCACTAGTGCAGAATTATAAGCAAACATGTGGTGACCTTGAAGCACGGGGATTTGTGCATTCGTGCCTTGAAACATTGTTCATGGGTCGATTCACAATTTGTTTGAAATTCGTGTTCATAGGTGGGAGCATTCGCTACTGGAAGTTCAATTGTACATTTAATCTTATTCCTTTAATTGCATCAAGATAGACCTGAGAGTAGATATTCATATATTAACCATAGATTCTCAGTAGTACAGTTTAAGCATTCAATCTGAAATCTAAACGACATTTTGTTAAGAACCAATTCAAAGGTTAGTCAATAAATGTACTTAAAAGAATACTAATCAATTAGAACCAGATAAAAATCATTATAAAAGAAAAGAGGGAAATATAATTTATCATACAACTATTTTTTACTCTAAACGTAGTTCTATAATATTACAGAACTTATTCAATCTTTAAGCAAAAGATATTATTGAATCCCATTTCACAGTGGATCTTTTTGCACGTGGTTTTAAATGTATAGTGTCGTGGGCTACGTAAACTGCAAAGACTTCTTGAATCAGTGTAGACTTATAACAGTGATGAGGCAGACTAAAACCTGAAAATAAAATTAGAAATAGAATATAAAAGGGGAAATAAGGATTTTATCATTCATTCACATACAATGGCTGCAATCCACCTTAGAAGGTAGGTGGCAGAGTAAAAACACACATTCACTAAAAGGCGGAATCCCCCTTGTAAGATTATGGTTTTTGTGGATTAACAGACTATCTAAAGAGAATGTCCACAAAGTTTAATTCTCTATCTCTCTAAGTGGTTGCTACTGCAAAATATTAAATATTTTTACAATACACAAGTCAAATAATATTAATTTTACCTGCTTGCTGCTGAGGCAACATATTTACTTCGGTTCTCAAGATTCTTAAGATCCTATTATCTACATAAAGCCATAATCCCCTTTGTAAGAGGGAATCCTGAAACAGAATTTGACTCTTGTGAGAGGAAACTACAAAAAGGATTTCCAGTCCCCTTGCTTCATCCCATTCAGTCGTTTTTTATGACATGTAAGGGAACAGAGAGGAGATATTATTGTCCCACCCCTCAGGGGGAAAAATATCCTAATAGCCACATGCAAAGACCATTAGCCAACCTGCAAGTAGCCCTCAGGAGCAAAACAATGTGAATATATGTTGTTCTCTCAAATGTAGCTAAACGGGAAAAGTCAAGTAAAGTGGACTCTACTGCAAACAACTCCTAAAGCTGCACTGGCATGTTTGTATTGAGCAAAATATCAGCTCTCTCTACAATAACTTTTTAGTCACATTTATGAAAGGCAGTGTCATTCTCCAGGTCTAAATCCTGAAGGCTGATTTAGTCTTACAGTAAGTCTGATGGAAATCAATGTCCAGTTCAAAGATATTAAGACATATACGAGACAAAGAGACAATAAGCAAACCTTACACCCCTTGACAACTATCAGTGAAAAAAAAAAGTGTCATAATACATCGAAAATACTTAACACTGATCTACTATATGTGGCTTTGTTCCAGTAAATCCTATGGCAAGGTTGTTCCCACACTAGCAGGAAAATGTGGTAGAGTTCTTGACAATCAATCCAGTCATGCCGTATTACACTGCAAAGAATGAAAAACACTGAGTAATGGCATTAAACATCCAGTGGCCCACTATTGGACATTAGAAAGAGCATCCAGTCTTAATTCCTCAGTTCAGTCTGTTTGCGTCCACTATCCCCTTTTGAATGGGGATTAATAGCGACACATAAAACGCAAACATTACCCTTCTGGTGGTCAATTCATACACTATTAAACTGGTTAATCATAAGAATAGTTTAAATAAGCATTTCTTTGGCAGTTCTATCAGCTACGTAACTGACTGACCTTTCACTGGATAGCAACTAAGAATCACACTTGGAGATTCAGCACATAAGTCTAAACCTTCATGATAAACCAATGTTGACCATGTTCTTTTCCATTTTGTCACTATAAATCAACAATAAGGGAGTGGATAAGGGCAGTTTGGAGTTGGGGAATCACGACTGGATGCCCCTTCTTTACGCCCCATGGTGGGCTCGATTGCAGGTCTGTCACCTCTCGAGTTGAGTGATTACCTAATTGTGTTTACGGGAAAGAGCCCAAAGCTCATATCTTCCCGTCTCCTGATCGGTTCCATTTTTAGACTTAGTGATACTTATCATATCTGTCCTTAAAACTATGGATTGAGGTAGCATTAACTACCTCCTCGCTTAGCGAATTCCAATTATCAACTACTCTTACACTGAAAAAGTATTTCCTTACATCCTGCAAACAAGTTTTCTTCCGAAGCTTCAAACTATGACCTCTAGTTCTAGAGCCAGCCATATCGAAATATCGATCCCTATCCACTCTATCATAACCATGAAGGAATTTAAAGACTGTCACCATATCCCCCCTTACTCTTCTAGCTTCGAGTGATGGCAAGTCTAATTCCCTCAGCCTCTCATCATAACCGAGATTGCGTATTTCTGGCACCAGTTTCGTGGCATGTCTTTGAACTTTTTCAAGCTTAGCTATGTGCTTTTTCAAGTGCGGATTCCAAAAGGGGGCTGCATATTCGAGTTTTGGCCTCACATAGGTTACATAAATATTTCTGAACATTTCCTTGTCCATGTGCCTGAAGGCTACCCTTACATTTGATAAGAATGCATATGCTGCCCTTACTACGCCATTTATATGTATTTCTGGAGACAAATCTGCCAATATGTTTACTCCTAGATCTCTCTCATTTTCTGTCTCCTGAAGCTGTACTCCAGCCACCGAGTAGTCAAGCTTGGGCCTTCTTGCACTTGTACCCATTCTCATTACCTTACATTTTGAGGTATTGAATTTCATTAGCCACTTTTCTGACCACTCATGCAGATTATTTAGATCCTCCTGAAGTTCTCTACCATTGTTCTCGTTTTTTACTTTCTTCACAATCTTTGCATCATCTGCAAACATATTCATGAATGAATTTACAGACTCTGGTAGGTCATTTACATATACAAGGAACAAAAGTGGCCCTAAAACTGAACCCTGTGGAACTCCACTACTAACTCTTCTCCATTCAGACACTGAGTGTCTTACTCTAACCCTCTGTTCCCTTCCTTCTAAGTAAGTTTTTATCCATTCCAAGACATTTCCACCTATTCTAGCCATTGATTGCAGCTTCCTAATAAGTCTCCCATGTGGAACAGTGTCAAACGCTTTCTGGAAGTCTAGGAATATGCAATCTGCCCAACCCTCTCTTTCCTGTAAGATTTGGCTTACCTCATCATAAAATTCTAATAAGTTTGTTACTGTTGATCTTCCTTCTCTGAAGCCATGTTGCCTCACTGACAAAAAGTTAAAGGATTCCAAGTGAAGAGAGATATGTTTCCTTAGTAGTTTCTCCATAACTTTGCAAACTATGCTGGTCAAGGAAACTGGTCTATAGTTCAGAGCCGTATCCCTCCTTCCCTTTTTGAAGATAGGTATCACATTTGCTTGTTTCCAGCATCTTGGAATCTCCCCCGACTCCAATGACTCCTTAAATATGATACTTAGTGCCACTGATATTGTGTTTGCGCATTTTTTAAGCACATGAGGGGATATGTCATCAGGACCTGTAGCTTTATGAACATCTAAATCCATCAGCGCCTTGCATACCTCTGTGGCTGTAAGGTTGATGTTCTCTAATACCGGCCCTTGAGCTTCTATCACTGCAATCTGAGGGGGTGGGGTATTTTCTACTGTAAATACTGACTGAAACTCCTTGTTCAATTCTTTGCAGATCTCTTCGTCCGTCTCAGTGATGCTTCCATCCGCTCTCTTTAGCCTTAAAACCTGTTCTTTTACCTTCAGTTTTCCTCTGATAAAGCTGTGGAAAAGCTTGGGATTTTCTTTAGCCTTCCTGGTGATGTCCCTCTCATAATCTTTCTCTGCCTCTCTCCTTTTACTTAGGTAGTCATTTCTTGCTCTTTTGTAGGTTTGCCAGGCATTTATGTTTTTTCTCCTCCTATACCTTTTCCAGCATTTGTCTCTCCACTCCTTAGCTCTTTTACACCCATTATCGAACCATTTCTCTCTGGCATGAATTACACCTACTTTGGTGACAGGTATGCAGCAATCTACTATCTTCCCATATTTCTCACAAAAGATGTCATACATTTCTTGTACAGATTTGTTGTAAAATAAGGTTCTCCAGTCAATAACTGCAAAAAGCTCATTCATTTTGATGTAATCTCCTTTCTGATAGTTCCTCCTCATGTCCTCAGTGCCTCTACTCTCAGGAAGAATGTCTTCAATGATATACTCCATCAACAACACACAGTGGTCACTCTTTCCAATTGGTGGTTCATACTCAATATTTTCAATATCCAACACATTATCTGTGAACACCAGATCAAGTAGTGATGGCTCATCCCCACCCCTGAGTGCTCTAACAACTGTGCTACTGCAGTCCCCAATAGCCAATTTTAAAATATCTTAGCCTTTGCAATAAGACTAATAAAATAGAAATACATTTACAAGCTGTAACAAAATGAATGAATAATTTTCAAATTAAACTACAAATATATGTAAGCTTCATTAGATAACTATAGAGCATGATATATATTTTATGACAGAGATAATGTTCTCTAACAAACAGAAAAAAAAGCTCTTAAGAAGACTGAAGTTTCTGGATGACAGCTTGAAAACAAATTAAAGGTCCTTGAGAAGACTGAAATTTCTGCCCTACAGTTTGAAAAAAAAAATTCAGTCAACCGAATTTCTGGGCAATAGCATGATTGAAAAAAATGTAGTCATTATGTTTGAAAAAAAATATCAGGAGTCCTTACGGAGACTAAATGTCTAGCCAATAAAAATTGGGAATCCTTAAGGACGATGAAATTTCTGGCCTTAGGCTTGAAAAAAGATTGAGAGTTCAAATGAATACTGAAACTTCTGGGCCAAGGCTCTGAAAAAAAATAAATAAATAGTCATATTCACAGCTTCAAAATCCTCATAAATAATGAGCTTCAAAGTCCAACAGTAGAGTAGAGACATAGGTAATGTGGTACAAGACAGTGACCCACTTCTGCAAAACATCATGCACAAAACATTACTGAAGAATACACAAACTAAAGATACATGTGTACATTTTTTAGGTACATACACAATATATATATATATATATATATATATATATATATATATATATATATATATATATATATATATATATATATATATATATATATATATATATATATATATATATATATATATATATATATATATATATATATATATATATATATATATATATATAATTTTTTTTCTTTCTTTTTTTTTCCAGCAATTATCCTTGTAGAAATTGGTTAAATATTATACAATAATGCAATAATTAGGCAATATAAAAAACATAATATCCAAGTACAGTTTACTGTAAAAGAAATTTAAAGAAAAAGTTTCATATGAATAAATTTTTTTTAGCACAACTATGAGCTGCAGGACAGAGCCCTACACGACGTACACTTAGTAACACACTGTCCTGTACTTGTATATTATGAAACCGTGTTTGCACACCTGGGAATTGCAAGATAGTCCGCTGCTCGACACACATTTGTCCTGTTCCTGTATAGATAAACACTGGTCTTTATTCAGTTGTATGACCTCCACCAGTGCACGGCACAATTTAATTTTGTAAAGATAATACTTTCTTGTCTGATTCTGTGCCACTCTTGATGAATATACATTCATAAAAAATATGAGAGACTTGAATGGTAATGTGCATCAAAAACAAGTATTGGTCCTTGGGTTTATTTAAAATTTTTGGAAGCCTTAATAGTACCAAAATCGTCGAGATTGTAAAAGAGGTTAGCTGATTCTGGCCTTAATTTAGAGAAGCACATAGTAGGGTGTACAAACGACGGTGCCTCAGTCATGGTAAAGTTTGGAAAAGAAATCTTACCTGAGCATCAACAGTGTTTAGCTCATGCAATGCATCTAGCCATTTCTTCAGTTTTGTACAAAAAGACATTGCAAAGTGACCAGTGTGAAAAGGATATCTGTGGAGAATCTGAAGAATTAGTAGAAGACAGTGAAAGTTAAAAAATAGGAGAGGATGAAGATAGATCTACTGTCACACCCAGTGAAATTTCAAGTGAAAATGAAGAGGATGCAGTTGAATTAAGTCCTTTTTTCTAAAAATTTCCTTCTAGAACTGCAAAATAATCTCAATGTTCCATTATTTCAAGACAGATTCTTTGATATAATAAAGTTAGAAGAATATGTTGAATTATCCGGAAATCCCCACTGACAAACGAGAAGCTCCAAGATCTTGTAAAAGACCAGTTTAATGGGAAAGAACTCAAGCTAATCCTAGACTGCAAGACGAGATGGAATAGTCTTTAAAGCATGATAGAAAGATTTCTTAAGCTGAAACAATGCATCCCCAAAGCAAGAGATGCAACACTTTTGAATGCTGACGTCTCATTCATTATAAAGAAACTTTCAGACAAGAATACCCCACTAGGAAAGTCATTAAAAGAAAGCATGATTAAATACTATTCCTTAAGAAGACAGCCAGAGATTATAGGCTTGCTTAAATACCTTCATGACCCTAGAACTTTGAAAACTCAGGATGAGCTTTTTCGCCTCCTCAACTTTTACTCAAGAAAACTGCAGATAGACTTTTGAAAAGGCTTCTCTCCGAAAACAGTGCACAGTTGGATAAGCACGAAAAAGAAAGGGTAAGCCAACAAGAACCTAGTTGCTCTAAAGATGCAGTGGAAATAGAAGCTGGAAAAGGGGCAAATGATGACCCATTGCTTGCAGGGCAAGATATAGAAGAGTTAAGAGACAATTCCACTGAGCAAGGAACCTTCAGCACATTAGATGTCAACATGGAATTTAAGAGCTTTGAAGTTTCGTTAGAAATAACAGAAAACCTAGACAAGCTCTATAAGGCATTACTTTCAGTCAAGCCTACAAGTGTAAAATCTGAAAGAGCGGTCTCAGCAGTGGGGATGTACCTCACAAAACCGAGATAAAATCTGTCAGAAAATTCTCTGAATGGTCATTGTTTTTTCAAGTCTGTATTCCCAAATGAAATATAATCTGACTAGTTTTTTTACTAAAAGGTTGTCATTTTTATTGTATTTGGGAGGTATTGATTTTTTTTCAATAATTTTTTTATTTCATTACTGATTATAGCATTGAATTAGGAAATTCACATTTTCTTACAATAATAAAATCGTTTTTTAGTTTGAATAAAGTTTTCTTTAAAAATCTATTGTCATACACTGGAAAAAAGCAATATGTACTTTTTTGAAGTAGTTCTTCTATAGTTTTGTTTTTGTTTGAGAAAGGTTTATTTTCATTATAGATACACAGTATTTTACGGAATTGAAGAAGCTATTGATTTTTCCAGTTATTTCTTATTCATTGAAGCTTGAGAGAGGAAAGATATAACAATCTTTAAGCAATAAAATATATAACTATTTTTTTCTTATTTTTACCTTTAAATCAGTGAATGAATGCAAATTGTTCTTATTACCGCTATCAATACCGATATTTTAAAATTCATCGGCATTGATACCTGTACTGGAAAGTTCGATATTTTAACATCCCTAATTCGTACATACATATTGTATAGATATCTAAACATCATACCAAAATACATCCACACATACACAAAAAACCTATAGGGCCTATACAGTGTTGTAATGAGAAACACGTAGTGTTTACAGCTCTCGTGCTAGGAGGGGACAAAACCGTGCTTGATAACACCATGGGGTGTTACCAAGGGGATCTAGCCTCAATTCCCCAGCTCTAGCCTGGGTGTCCACCCCTATTCCTATGGGGATTAATAGGTACACATAAAAACAGAAAAAATGCTTAACACTGCTTAAATTTTCTGTACAATCAAGATGCTGGAAGCATGACATGGATTTGCTCTATGAACAGAAATACTTATAATATTATTAGTCCAAAATAAGGGGCCCTAGTAAGGCGAATATATGGACGGTTAGTCAACTTTCACTTGATGTATTATATCAATAATTGTTCTGATACATGAAAATATTCCTGTGTGACATTACCTCATCTCTGCCTTGCCCTTAACCTTTTTCTCTTCCTTCGTCTTGGTATTTTCTCGTGCCCGGGCCTTTGTTGATGAGGGCAGTTTCTGCCTGTCCCGGTGTCACAAAAAAAAAAACACACACATTAAAAATGTGTAACTATCTTTTCATATCTCACTGATATTTAATAGGATAAATTTATCATGTAAGGTCAAAAACTTATGAGTAACCTCTACAGGATGAATATTAGTTTTTTTTTTATAGTTTATATGTCACTACTAGTCTCTGTCTGGGGGAGAAGACAGGCTGGCTGAAACTGGGGAATGAAGGCTTGGTGCCCTGCTTATAGCCCCACTGTGGGCTCATCTCCCAAATCAAGCATTTTATCACTACTGTACACTATGGTGCTCCCCATATACAGGATGAATGTAAAATTATGAAAGTAATTCAATCTAGATAAGGAGGTCGGCGTTAGTAATTACCTATCTGTGCTTACGGGAAAGTGCCATATGTTCGTAACTCCCGTCTCTTTGTCGGCTCCATTCTCATATTCAGTGACGCTTATCATATTTGTCCTTAAAAATATGAATTGAGTTAGCATTAACTACCTCCTCACTTACCTAATTCCAATCATCAACTATTCTTACACTAAAAAAGTACAGTGGTGACCCCAACCCATGAAATTAATCCATTCCTAAAACCTGTTCTAGGGTGGGTTTGTCCGTGTGTTGGATTTATTTTTCCCATTGAAAAGCACAAATTCAATCAATCCTTTCCTAGTCACAATAAATATTAATTTTAAAATTTTTCAAGTCAGTGTAAACATGAAATATACTACAGGTTAAATATATTTCATCTGTAAAAGGAAAATTACATTAATAATAGAAGGAAAGTCTACTCTACTAAAGTAAAACATGTACATATTCAGATGTACAGTATACACTAGTTGATACCCAGTATAAAATAGCAAAGTCCAACGCTTAGAAAAAGTTGTCTCCCATTAATAACAAATAGGTGCAAAACAAATATTGTGGGTAAGAAACAGTACTGTATTTACCTTTGTGGATGATCTTTGCTGGCATACGTGGATGGTGGTGGTGGAGGAGGAGGGGGACTAATTTTTAGGGAGTCCCCCCTTATTTCTTTCTTCATTTCCACTGTTATACATCTAGGGGGTTTGACGCTTCTTATCTTTCTTAGGAGCCATAACAAGGGCTAGCTTAAAGGTAAAACAATGGAAAATAAATTAAGAACTACAAACAGATCACGAACAAACTACACAGTGCGGGCACCAATGCAGAACTGACAGTGGGCGAGTGGGAATCATGGTCGCCTGGCCGACACGTGCATATTTGTGGGTTGGTTTTTGCTTGAGAGTTGAGGGCAAAATTTGTTTGGAAATTTTTTCGTGGGTTGGGATCACCACTGTACTTTCTTACAACCCGCAAAGAAATTCTCTTATGAAGCTCCAAACTATAACCACTAGTTCTAGAGCCAGTCATATCAAAATATCGATCCTTATCCACTGTCAAAATCATGAAGGAATTTAAAAACCGTCACAATATTCCCAATCATTCTTCTAGTTTTGAGTGGTGATAAATCTACTTCTTTCACCCTCTTCTCATAGCTGAGATTGAGTATTTTTGGCAACAGTTTCGTTACATGTCTCTTAACTTTTTCCAGCTTATTTATATAATTTTTCAAGTGCGGATTCCAAAAGGGGGCTGCATATTCAAGCTTTGTCTCACATAAGTTACAAAAATAGTGCAGTGGCCAGAGAGTTTGACTTGGGAAGTGACAACGCTTGTCCGAGCCCACCATGGGCCTCAGGAAGGGCATCCAGCCTTGATTCCCCATCTCCAACCTGTCTGTGCCCACTACCATTCGAATGGGGATTAATAAGGACACAAAAAGAGCAAAAAAATAAGTTTAGATATTGAGGTAAGGATATGTATTTTGTTACCCAACCAAAGAGACCAAACCAAACTAAAGACTATAAAAGCATTTTATAAAAAATCTATTGATTACTAATCATTAATATTATGTAAGGTTGGAGGTAGCTGTGGTTGAAAACGGAGGTCAAGAAGCAACTAACACAGGTTCAAGCCCATTGCAGGACGTTAGGAGGGGTATCTAGTCTAAGTCCCCCCAGCTCCAAACTGTGTGTCCACCCTTATTTATGGACACTAATTGTGACACAAAATCTTGCTATCTATCAATGAATTTAAGCCTGTTAAAGCTTTCTAATTAGTTTTAGAAGTATGCATTGGTAATAATTTACAAAGTTATCAAGAGTAAATAAAATGTTCTACAATCAGTCCTAAGTCCAGGTGGGGAAAATTATTTTGTTTATACAAGTGACTCCCAGTCCATTCATTGCATGAAAGTACTTTGCACTAGCCAAAATAATACATACACATACAGTGGCTCCATTTCCTTTTGTAAAGGGGCAGTCGAGTCAAAGCACACCTTCACATGATATTAACATGCCTTGATCTCACTCTTACAGCTTGAGGATAAAGGGCCACATTACCCCCACTGCTTTAGCTCATTAATATTTTATTAGTATATGAATAAATAACGAAGGTATTTTCTCAGCTGAAAGTCACTCATTTCCGTTACCACAATTTAAGCTTATTTACATATCAACCTAACCTTTATGTCTGCAAGCATTAATGGAAAGAGTGGCCTATAGTTAAAGTATCTCATGCAACTACACAAATGGCTAAGGATTAATTTTACGTCTGAGCATCCAATACCTCCACAGGAGAGTAGTTCACAGAACCCTCTAAGGGGCCTAACACAATCCCTAAAACCCCTAACAAGTAACAGAGCCCCTATGTAATTCAGTAACAACACTAATGATTTTCCAATGGCAATTTGACATCAACATGGAGGCGGCGGCTGTTCAGTGGCAGAGTTTGCAAGTCGAGTTTAGGAAGTGCATCCAGCCTCAATCCCCCCAGCTCTTACATGTTTGTGCCCAATTTTATTTGATAGGGACTTACTATGACACAAACAAGTGTAAAATCTGGCATCAGTAGGAGTAACACCATCGGAGAATAAGTCCAAAATTAGGATGATGAGCCTTGGTTATAGCTTGAGATACAGTTTACAAATATTACCAAAACATTCACAGAAGCGATGAAATGTACTCTCCTCGTTGTCCCTTAAACCTGCTCTTGGGTACGGTCACAATGATGGCAATTTTCTTGGAGGTGGGTTGCCTGATGAGCTGGAGGCAATAACGAAACACGGGATGTAATGCAGGTGGTCATACTGAATAAGGTTGACGCTAGTACAGCCACTCACATTGGATGACTTGAATTAGTTCAGAGATAGTTTACTATAAAATTCTAAATGAGTACAGCAGCTAAAAGTATAGCTAAAAAATAAATATTCAAATTATCAACTCGTTTCTTGTTTAGTGATAAATCATCCTAGCCTTATGACTGATACATTTTATATTTTCCTTATATGGGCAAACAATAACCATTTGTGCTTGGTTTCAAAGTATTGGCATCCAACTAACCTACCCTCCAAGCCGATTACGTTCAGTGGGGCCGTACCCTGTGGGTGTGGTGTTCCTCTTGGCTTTTGCTTGACTTGTTAGCATAAACCCTCTTAATCCCCTGTATAATATGTAGACAAGTAACAAAATCCATGATTTCCTGCTTGGCACAGTGTTTCAGAATGCTAATTATTTTTTTAAAGGTAACTAAAACTCAAAGCAATTAAATGAGGAAACTAGTAATACTAGGGAGCTAGTAAATTAAATAACTCGTGTATAGTTGAGTTAGAATAGGTTAGGTCAATGCTTAACCACCTAAAACTTTACGGAATTAATGTGCTGGGAGTCGTTATTTCTACTTGATCCAAATACTTGTAGAAATAATCCTTAAATATTCACATAAAATAAAATTTCCACTTTAAGGAAAATCAATGCCAAACCACCCAAATGTAATCAGGGAAAATACTAGCTCCGTCTGACACCCAGTAATGGTGGTCGCTTTCAAGAAAACTGTGCACAAAAATTCTTCCCCCCCCCAAAAAAAGATAAATAAATAAAATAAAATAAATAATGAGATTTAACGATGTTTTTGGATCGCAAATGGATATCCAAACTGTTTTTTTACTTACAATTGAGCCCGTCTTAATTTGAAGATTAAAAATATATAATTCCTGTTTATGTTTTGAATGATCATGGCTTGAAAACCATCGCAAAATATATGCTAACATAACTTAACCTGATCTAATAACTATTTACGAGTTTATAAGTTTATATAAATTCAAAAACATTGAAAATCTCGTCCATTATTTTTTTCAGCATGTTAGGTAAAGTTGGCATATATCTTCCGACGGTTCTCAAGGTCATCGCCATTCAAAACTCATCAAAAAAACAATGGAAATAAAATTTTTACCTCTTAAATTTTGGCGGATGCAGCTTTAAATAAATAACTCCAAACCTACCCAAGATTACACTGGGGGTCTCATTGCTCCCCCTGTGGTAATTAATCCTTTTAAACGAGATTTTCGTTCGACACCGGCTGTGAATAAGAAAAAAAAAAACTTACGCTACAATGATCCTCGGACACACTTTTATTCGCCCTTTACGTGACGTGAAGGCAAAAATACCATAACAATAAGACCCTCAAGTGACAAGCAACCACTTGGCGACTCCAAATATACTCGAAATATTCTTCCAAGTACCTACCCTCACATTGTTAAAATAAAAATTAAATGAAACAAGCCCCAAAACACCTATCAACTTACCAATGAATTACGTCACCTTTGAAGCTGACAAAGTTAGATTTTGTACAAGGCCAGGGGCAATAAAATAAATACAGAATATATAAATGCCAACTATGATCACATTTCCGGATTCCATCTGTAACACAACCTCCCCACACGCGATCTGCTTTGCTACTGAAGTCGTCACGGCCGGCTGCCGGCCCTCAACTGGAACGTTATTTGTTTATGTGGAAAATTGATAATTACTAATTTTCTAAATTATATAAATGCCAGTTAAGTGCTCATTTTTATAATGTCTTATCTACTACTATGTAACGGAAATCTGTTCCTGGTGTTGATATTAAGCTAAAACTATTTTCTCTCTGTTTTTGCATTATATCTTCTTTGTCTTTACCTCTTATCCATCCGTCTATGGTTGAGACGAATACAACAATGAAATAGTTGAGAGAGAGAGACAGAGGATAATTGGTACAGAGTACCAAAAAGGAACTGTTCTTAAATAAATGAGAGTGATACGAAAGGAATAAAAGTGTCTATCTGGGTCGAAAAGGACTCAACAAATATGACTTTAAAGATGATACACTGCCCTATGGTCCTGTACTACCATTACCAAATCATAAGTATGTAAAACCATCGAAAAGGGAGTTTTTTTTTTTTTTTTTTTGTAAGTGTGCTAGCTCTCCATATATTAGGATTTGTGACTATTATTTACCTGAATCAGGTATCCTATTTTTAGTATGCAATTGCATCTTTCCCTAAAATAGCTTTGATAGACCATGGTGACGTTTGAGGTCATCTTGTAATCAAGACAGACAGAAGTTATACAACTCAGATATATAGTAACAGAGAGGTTTATAATTGTTGAATATATACTATATATGATTTATTATCAATTTGACTTCATGTCTCCTTGATAATATATTTGGTAATAGCAGATAAATAGCCTTCCCTCTCTATATGTTTTAGGAATCAATATAGCAACAAATCTCGCTCTGAAACAAAACAGACTTGAATAATCTTTTCTGCTTCAAAGAAGTCTGGTCCTGTTCTAATGCCTTATTTTATTATCAACGGCTGCTTCAGTATTGCTCTCGCATCGGGATTGGTTCCTCATCAGTTTACCTTAATGCATATAGGACGTTGAAGCTAAGGAAATTTGGCCAATTGTCCCACCACCTTAAGCACATGACCTTGATCATCTCGCTCAGCAATAATCACATTTTCCTGATTCTCTCTTCTAAAGGTATTATTTGGGCATATGTTCTGGAGAATTAGGCGACTATTTACCAATATTGCAGTCAGGTGAGGGGCTAGAATACTTTCTCCATATTTCCCTGCATGTCGTAAGAGTTGACTAAATGGGGCGGAGCAAAAGGACTAGGAAACCCTTCCTCTGTATTTTCTCTTCTCAAAGAGTCAGAGTATTTTGCCTTGACTCAGCCACTCCCCTAATAAGGGAAAATGGCTTATGTATAGATACTTACCAAATTGCGTGTTTCACAAAACACCCATCTGGCAGTAACATCACATCATCACCGTGTGGTGTTTAATACTTTTTTTCTTCGTTTATATTAAACTTTACATGGATATATATTATTAATTATATTTTAATTTCAATCATTTCTTTCCTTAAGGCAGATATAATAAAGGCAGTGCCTTTTTAGCGTAGAATAAGTCAATAGTGTTCTCGGAGAAAAGTTTCATATGACGTACCTATCTTTAATCACTACCACAGTGATTAAAAGCGTTACCGCTTAAATTATAAAATGTTTTTGTAATATACATGAGAAACAGAGGCAGATTAGAAACTAATATACTCTGCCTCCGAAAGCTTTAAGCGCCTAACCAGTGGTTCCTTGGATAAGATCTCATTTGATTACAGGAAAAACAATTGTGATTATGACAAGGATTCCTGGGGTGATTTACTACACAGTATTATTGCTTATTTCTATCAGACAGCTGAATACATACCAGAATTCTGTTTTTTTAAAGAACTTCCACTAGTACATGTATAATTCAGTCCATCCAACACAATAATTAAAGTATGAATGGGAATAACAATAAACAATGTCACTGATCATCATCAAGCAAAGATGATGAAACTAAACATATATCAGGCTTATTATTTGCTGAAGGCATACTCTTCGTTCTGTCACTATTAATAATGTTCCGTTGCACAACTGAGTATAAGGACATTTTTTTCCTGCTGAATATGGCAAAATAAATCATCTGGTACAAAGAAAAAAAGGGAAAATAATACAATATCAATACGTATTCCAACATGTATTCAGAGTGACGTAGTCACTACGGCTTACACTGCCTTCCTTACAGAAGATGGTATGGTGATCAAAATGGGGTAGAGGATATTCAGTATTAAATGGTGATTTGCAAGATAGCATAAATCTTAAATGAAATTGCTGATGCAGTGATTAGATTGTGCCATATAGAAAAAACAAACATAATTCACATGGGAAATACAATAAAAAATATGAATATAAAATCTTGAGTATAGTAGAAAACGATCAATGTCTAAACAGACTCCGAGGAACATATGGAACTAAAAATTACAATGACACTCAATATATACAATTGAGATGAAAGAAATTAAGAATATAAAGTTCTTTTACATATGACAATAATAACCTTGAGAAAAAAGCTGACAGATACCGGTAACCGCAAATCTATGCATCAGCGATAGGTACACAAGATGAGAAGAGTCCCTAGATATATTTTCTGTTTAAACCAGTGAGAGGTTTGATATGTATGATACTGTCTGAGAAGTTTACAAACTTTTGTTACTCACTATTCACAGAACAGAGACAGCACAAGGGAGAGGGGAAAGAAGGTTGACATCCTATTTGAAGAGTGACACTTATCCTATGCAGTGTGTACATACAAAATGGATTACACAGAAGTTTGAGTCTCTGTCTTTTCATGTACAAATGTTACCTTATATTCAAAATGTTCATTACTAAACAAAAATCTTACACCTTATCTCAGAAAAAGCATACTTAAGGGCGAGATATGCAAAACTGCTTTGAGAAATAAGGAACAAAAATATATCTTGGCTGTAAAACTAGTTTCAACCAGACTAATTTCCACGTAATTCTACACTAGAGAACACACCAGAAACCATGATGTATCATATGCATATTTTATCGGAGAACTTTATTCTAGATGATCCAAAGCAATTACAGGTTGCGCTATAGCAAATACTAGTGGCACAGACATGTCCTTAAAATCATGACCAATGGGCACTTTGGGAAGGAACATACAAAGCCTTAAGAAAAATTTAGTTTTGTCATTTGTACCTCTTAGGTTAAGCTAAGGGTGATTCATGGCAAGGCCACTTCCTGTATTAGAAAATCTCTATGAAAAAAGTCTGTCAAGTTACTGTGGAGTTTGATCATACACCATGGCACACTATCTGTATATTCAATATGGAATTCTAGTGGTTCTAGCCTTTCCATCCATATTATTTATGAATTTCTCAAACAAGAAAGGAACTCAACAAATAAACTTTGGCATACTTCACAAAGAGTAACAACTATAGTGGCAACATACACATAGATGATGAGAGTATTTTGAAACAGCAACTGAATTCTAAGGTATAAATAAAAACATAAAAAATATGTTCAAATCTTACAGTACAGTAATATTCAGATAACTGATCCTACTGTATGTTATACCTTAAAAAAAAGTGCAAAGTTAATTATATTTCATAGTCAACTTAGTAACATGGCTTCGAATGGACTAAGAAATCTTTGTGAAATAAGTACAGTACAGTAGGTAAAATACTAGCTCCGCAAAACAATATGATGATGATGATACACGATGTGGGTGAAATTATTCAAGGTACCATGTCGCTTGCTGCATCTGGTGTAGGTGGCAGATATTGGTTTTAATTATGAGATTCTTCTGGGAAACAAATGTAAAAGCGAATTAACATTTATATGGGTAACTAATTTAATGCTATGTTGAAATGTATTATAGTGACCTATTTGCATTTCTCATGTTCTTTCAAATTGTAAAAATATGATGGGTATAAATTTTATTTTTGGTTGCAAGAGTGTAGTATATTATGTTCCATTGTATGTGGAAGAGCACAAGAGTGGATGCCACTGCTATTCTAGTCACATTCAGTGCAGTCATCATGGCAAATTCGGTGCCAATGGAAAATTGAAATTTTATCTAATGACGGTTCTTGCCTAACTTAAGAGGAAAGTTTAGAAATGCAAATAATTTTACTCGAGGTGACAAAATTAATTTTGTTATAGATTTTGTAATACAGTCATCAGTGAATGCAACTTTTGCAGAATAACAGGAAGCTCTGAAGCTAAGCTTAGTTACAAACATCTTTGTTTGAAGCATTAAGATACTCAACTTTCATTGTCAAGAACCTGGTTACACTATACAGCACAGACACACGGCAATTCTGGGATGTACTGCAGATATCCTATAAAATTAGAAATTTTTATATTCAAAAATTGGTCTGCAATTTCAAATACTCTATCCTTAAAAGTACATAAATCTCAGAATTGCACCACTCTCTCACATCCACATCAAACATATACAGACAACAATTTGCGATAAAGTATTCATATAAAACTTTTTCCAATGATACAATACAAAAGTGAAAATTTATGTAAATAATATCTTTTGCTTTCCTCTGGAATTCTGGTCTTAATCTTCCACTAAATAGCAGAAGCGTCCTTTCAGAAAAATTACTCGCAAGATGATAATTATAAGCAGTTACAATATAAGTCTTGTTATGATACTTGTAATGTCTCCAATTACAGTCTCACCACTAAAATTACCTTCATCTTGACAAACCAGCTTTTCTTTTTCTTATAATATATCTTCTCTAGTCTACAACAAGGCATTACCAATGTTTTTTATTTTCCTTAAAACATTTTCTTCTTACAAAGTCAAAAACAGTCATCACTTAATTATAACCTTATTACTCTAGTAAAATATGTCTTTCTTCATTAAAGGCATATATATATATATTTTGACTGTCCATGGATGTAAAATGAGTCTGGTGAAGTGGTGATATCTGCCATTTTAAAATTTACGAAGTAAATTAGATGTACTGATTGTAACTGAACCATTACAAGCATCAATGTAATATCTCACATATATGTGGCAGTTACAATTTTTATACTCTACCACACATTATTTCTCTTTAATGAGATAGATAAAAATGATGAGAACATTCACAGCATGCTACTCTTATAATTCTAAATCACTATATCTACAAATGCAAAAACACAATGTTTACATCACATTCAATTACTTGCAAGGTAGAAGCATCCATAATTTAAAAAGGGATGTATGTTTTTCAAACTTAAAATAATTCATATAATTTTCGATGGTTTTCAGTTTTTATATAAAATTTTACCTCCTTCATGCAAGAAGTGATATCCAGTTACACTGTAGATTACTGAAAGCAGTCAGTTTGTAAATCCCGTTGAGAAAAATTTCTTACAAGTTTTTGGTAAATATTAAGCTTGTAAACACTGATTATAATTGACAAATTAAATTTTTTTTGTTCTAATTCTTTGTAAAAGAATTCTAGCATACATCACATTTCACTTTAGGATTCCATACAATAGTTCATTGTATGTTAGTACTAAAAAAAACAAAATAGTAAAAAAAAAATTTTTTTTTCCTTATAGATGCTTTCTACCTTGACAAGTATGAGACTAGTGGTTTATGGCCCCACAAGGCCACTAATACTTATCCTTCTGCAGACTCCAGACACTAAGAGATAAAAGAGACAGTTAGAACTGGGAACAGGACCTTTTAACATCAAAGTTGATAAAGAGAATCCGTTTGAAATGTCAGTAAAATGAATCCAATTACAAACAGTTGACATTCTGCAGGTTTAAGTTCTGTCACATATAACAGTTATCATGGTCACATCTAGTAATCTGGCCAATAGCATTTCTTCTTGATTATTGCAGTACCAATGCAAGAGTAACCTCCAAATATTTGCATTTGGTCTGATTACAACTCAAAAAATAAAATGAGGGCACCAGCTATAATCCTGGATAACAGCAATATACGTAATATCTGCTTTTTCTTAGGAGAAGATTCAAGACAGTAATCAACACTTTAAGTAGCACATGATCTTTGAATAAGTCTGTGAAAATATTTGCAAATGTACAGAGACTAAAAATAATTTTAGTGCTGTTTTACTACGTTTCAGTTAAAAGTAAACTGAGCTCCTTAATATTTTTCAATGCATACAGTAATGACAGGGAGTAGTATTAAAATCCATTCTTCATCCTCCTGAAGCAATGATATAAATATGCCTGCAAAAGGAAGATACACAACAGTAAAGTATACCAAGATCATATCAGCCATAAAGTAAGTCGTTCCTATTTGCTGTCCTCGTTATAATCTCAATAAATCATTCATTTCTCATTCTTATACTTTATTCCCTTATTTAGATTTGTAGCACTAGGCATCTGCAAGAAGTCGTAGCTTAGATGTCACACTTATGAACAATGACTGTTGTACCATGATTTAATCTAATGACATTAACACAAACTATTATGACATTATGCTACACTACACTTATGCTTCATTAAAAAACTAATCTTGAGCTTGATTTAGAAAAAATGCATTTTAATATACAAATATACAATTAGTGAAATTTACATATGCTAATTCCACATTGGTATATTAATGTGCTACAAATTTTAAAACACTTAAGTCTATACCAGTATGAAACTTTCTACGTAAGTAGCATCAACATAGTAATATCTAAACGCATCTTAATTAAAAAAACAAGAAATATTTCTAAACCATTTTCCGTACAGTATTTGTGCTTGTTAATGACATGACACATTAATTCGTCTCTTCCAATCCTTCTGTACACAGAACTCTCCAGTATGGTACTGTACATAGAAAAATACACAAACACTACAAAACCTAGTCTCAGCAAAGAAAAAACAAACTTGATACTCTACATTTGAGTACCTCCTTCAAAAAATAAATGTAAAAAACTGAATCATATTAAAATTCCTTCCAACAGGAAACAATCACAACATTTAGGAAGCAGAGTATGCACTGCAATGGTAACTTCAAATGTGATGATAACAGCCTAAAAGGGTTATGTCACCAGTCACGGCAGCAGAATTTGGTTTAGAGAGACGGAATATTTTAAACATGTATCAATGTAAATATTTTAAGAACGTAGGTCCTATTAAGTTTGTGTATTATAAGAACTTGTCATAATACAAAATTCTAAGATCTTTATATAGCCCCCAAAGTTGTATTTTTTCATTATATTCTTTAGTATTTGCATAATTAAAGAACTCAAAATATATTTACCTAAATATTTCATTTTCAACATGATACAACTCAAAACATATTTGCCTACATATTTACTATTACAATATCATGTCTATTTCAGTAGATACAAATTAAATGGAGACTATACTGGTATATCAACTTTTATGCTTCACGAGATCAAAAGTAGCATCATCGTGAATCCGCTTTCAAAATTTTACGATCCTGTATGAAGAGCTTCGTGATGTCTGTAAAAATTCTTTAAAAATATTTCAGCTTTTTCTACATAACCATGATAATCTTTCTTGAATACTTTCAAGTCTTTTGCACTGCTCAAGATTTAGTTCTGGATTGAAGAGATCATTTATAAAAAGTATCACAATACCCAAGTCAAATGCTAAACATATGATGCATATTTGCAGAAGTGTATTGTATTTCCAAAATTACGGTGCTGGTAGCTATACAGATGGTGGCAGGGTGATCCCGTTTCAAAATGTATGGGCTTACACATACAATACAGGATTGTTCAGTGATTATTATTGCTTATGAGATGAAAGGTCACATGTCTTTTAAAATATAAAAAAAAAAAAAAAAGATATGAACATTTGTGTTCTGGAGCTGATAGAGACTTAACTTACTGACTCCTGATAAGTAGTAAGTCACAAGTTTGAGTCTTGTAGACTAAAAAGGGAAATGGGAAAGGTTTTTATCTGTGTCTGCCACTGTGAGGACAGCTGAAAGAACTTCACGTTTGTCCACTCCGACGAGTCCACGTTCACTGGAATGGAAAGGCAAAGCTGATGATTTGATCATAAGTAAATAAAAAGGAAAATCCTTCAAATTTAAATATTTTTATACTGAAGTGTTTTCTAAGGTGATGAACATTAAGAATATCTCTGAAAGCTGAAATGTACCGCTTTATACTGAAAGGCATCCAACAGCTTGTGTGGTGGTCATAAGATTTACAGGCTACTTTCTTTTAAGGTAAAAAGCAGTTCGCAAAGCTGAATAATACCCAGTAAACCCGAATGGCACTTTAAGCTGCTTTCCTATACCAACCAAGTACCTCTTGAACTTACTTTTCATCATAGTGTATTGAGAGTACCAAAATAAGTCTTACATATACATCAGTTTAAAACAATGTTGTCTGTGTAACGTTTTCTCAACGATAGTATATGTACACAAAACTTAAATTGCTAAAGGAATTGATTATCCATCATCAGCCTGTCTGAATACTATTAGATATTAGCAGGATTTATGCAACACCATTAAAGAAGGATATAGTAACCCATGTAATTGTGTATGTAAATTTGAAAATGGCGATAATCATACATAAACAGTATACCCATGATCTCATTGGTAATTATTTATTTTGGGTAATGTTCACAAACTAAAAAATGTAATAAATTAAAAATGCATAAGAATACAAATGCGAATATCAATTTATCTCCATGATGCCCATTAAAATTACCAGGGAAAAACCATATTATCAATTTGGGGTAATTACTTAAAAATGAACATTGTATTATATTAGTTTCTCTGTAAATTAAAATTTCCTTTTTGGTACCTTTTTTGAGGACTTTTTCAGATTTTTACAAATATTATACATCATCATTATCTGTCCAAAACGAGGAGGTACATATTAAAAGTCAAACAAAGGAGTTACCACATTATTTAAGAAAATTTTCAATTTAGAAGGACCTCACACACTATGTTTTCTATGAGACAATGATAAGCAATTTTGCAGATGGTATTGAGAAAAAACAGGATCTGCTCCTGTATATCATTTGTGTCACTGGAAATGACTAAAAGGGATACCGAGAGAAATAATTCCTCCCTTATATGACAAGTGTCTCACAGGAGGTGGCTAAAATGAATAGGAGGGCAAGAGACCAGCAGTCTACCTCGCATTACAGACAAACCTCTACATAAATAGACCCTGCATGATTAGACCCATTCCTATGTAGCAAGTCCTCTATTTTATTTTATTTTTTACAAAGTCAGTATAAGACTTTAAAAGGTTGACAGAAGTCTTAGTTTTATTATTTTTCATTAGGTGTCTGGACATAGTATGCTTAACCATTACTGAAGTTTTGTGATATGATTGGTTTTACATCATGGACTCTCATTTCCACTAAGGGTTAGGATGATGCCTTCTTGCAAAGGCCTTCGGTTTTGGCAAGTATGATCAATACCCTGAGTGAATGTTCTTTCTAATCTCAGACCATGGTGGGATGAGAACCCTCAACCTGACGACTCAAAGTCGAGAGCGTTACTACTTTGCCACAGTGACCACCTGTCGTTTTGTGGGACTAATCACCAGTGTATGTTGAGGTCTGTCTGAATTTCTTACTATCACACAACTGACAAAGAAGTAATGATAAGTTGGGATAGGAGATTATTGCAATATCTTCCACAATATATACATATAAGAACGTAAATAATTGTGCTGCTAATGAAAATCAATAAAAGAATGATTATATATATATATATATATATATATATATATATATATATATATATATATATATATATATATATATATATATATATATATATATATATATATATATATATATATATATATATATATATATATATATATATATATATATATATATATATATATATATATATATATATATATATATATATATATATATATATATATATCCCTAGTTCTTGGAAAAACGCAAAGATAGGTTCTCAGAAGTGACGGGCAATGTGAAAATCACATAATGTAACGAGTCATTTTCCATCAGAAACAATGATAATAGGCATAGATACGTTTCACAACAGTACATAGACACACTATGCCAAAGATATAAGATAAGTAAAACATTTTATAAGTACATAACAAAGCAGAAAGACCTGTAGTTATTTATATTAACATGCAAATAGCGAAGAGTATAAGAGATATACAGATTTACTGTACAGTAAACGAAGTAATGCACTCCATTATGCAGTTGGCAACAGCCATACACTGGGACGTGCATGGTGGTAGTGAGCACAAGGATGCAGGAGAACGAACCTTTATCTGCAAATGTTTTTGTTCTCACACGCTTTTTCCCCGACGATATTATATGGCAAGTTTGTTTGCTTTTTTAATGCTTTTTTCCATTCTCTCCATAATATCCGGTAGAAGAGGAGAAGGATGCGGGAGAACGAACCTCTATCTGCAAATATTTTTCCGCCACCGTATCACCTGATGTACTCTCGCACGCTATTTCCCTGACGATATTATATGGCAAGTTTGTTTGCTGTTTGTTCTTAATGCTTTTTTTCCATTCTCTCCATAATATCCGATCGCATTAAGCGGTAGGGGAGGAGGAGGATGCAGGAGAACAAACCTCTATCTGCAAACGTTTTGCCGCCTCCGTATCAGCTGATGCACCCTCGCACGCTATTTCCCTGACGATATTATATCGCAAGTTTGTTTGCTGTTTGTTCTTATTGCTTTTTTATCCATTCTCTCCATAATATCTGATCGCATTAAACAGTAGAAAAGGAGGAGGATGCGGGAGAACGAACCTCTATCTGCAAACGTTTTGCCGCCTCCGTATCAGCTGATGCGCTCTCGCATGCTTTTTTCCTGACGATATACAAACCTTAACACAAACACAGTTAGAGCAAGCAATATATCAACACAGTATGCAGGGTAGAGACACTGAAGCACATGGCAGCATGGCGGAAAAGTGCCTCGGAGGCAGTCGATTATTTACTAAATTGAGAAAAAAAAAAAAATTTTTTTTAGCATGGGCGTTACTCATATACAGTATTTCGTACTTCTTAACTATTATTTTTTAGGGGCGTTATTCCAATATCGCGGATTATAAACAAGCATAAAAAGTGAACTATATATATATATATATATATATATATATATATATATATATATATATATATATATATATATATATATATATATATATATATATATATATATATATATATATATATATATATATATATATATATATATATTATATATATATATATATATATATATATATATATATATATATATATATATATATATATATATTTTATTTTTTATATATATATATATATATATATATATAATATATATATATATATATATATATATATATATATATATATATATATATATATATATATATATATATATATATATATATATACAGTGTTACCTCACTTATCGTGGTAGTTCGGTTCCGGGACCCGGCGCGAACCAGGAAATCCACGGAGTAGGATCAGCCTATATGTACATAGATATTTTAATGTATTTTTACGTTTACACTGTATAAACCCTCCCTGTACTGTTAAAAAAACACCCTTTACATTATAAATAACAGCAAGCAACGTAATTTCTTTTATGAAAGTGATAGGAAAACTTACCACGAATGAGATGATGATGACTTGACATACATAGGTTCCATATTTTACAATAATTTTTACGTTTTCGTAAAATAGCGGCTGACATCCACAAACTTTTTTCCTTCTTTCAACATATCTAAGAGTTTCACTTTATCTACAATGGTTAACATTTTCCTTTGCCGCTTAGGCTCACTACAAGAAGCCTTAGAAGATGAAGGATGCTTGGGAGGCATTGCAAAGGTTAAAATATGCGAGTAAAAAAATCACAAGCAAAACATATTAATAATAATAAGCACAACATGAATGGCGCACACGAATGAGGCGAGACAATGGAAGATGGTTGAAGCCTTTGTCCGAAACGCTGATAGCGGTATCGTATTTTACATGTTGCAATACTGTTAGTATTTATGTTTTTTACTATTTTTTACTGTTATATTATTCTTAGGCTAAGAAATACTTCTTTTTTTTTATCAATAAAATCATGAAACTACTGAAAATATAAATATATATGCTAGCTCACGTAGCTTCGACCCCAATACATTGTACGCTATCGAACACAAGCAAAATGTTTAATAAGCACAACGTGAACGGCTCACACGTGAGTTAGACTGAACGAGTCTTTGTCCAAAATGCTGATAGCGGTATCGTATTTTACATGTTGCAATACTGTTAGTATTTATGTTTTTTACTATATTTTAGTTTTATTATTCTTAGGCTAATAAATACGTTTTTTTTATCAATAAAATCATGAAACTACTGGAAATATAAATAATATATGCTAGCTCACGTAGCTGCGACCCCAATACATTGTACGCTATCGAACACTATTTCGTATGATGCAATACTGTGAGTTATACTGTACGTACGTATATCATTCAGTTATTCGTACAATGAATATTAATTTAAAATTCATCCACTTATTTGATGATTGTACAAAATCTATTGTATTTATTCACTGTAATTTGGACCAAATATTCCTTTTGTAAAGATTATACTGTACTTTTCAAAAGAGGTGGTCAATAAACGTATCTATCTATCTATCTATCTATCTATCTACATTTATGTTTTTTACTATTTTTTACTGTTTTATTATTTGTAGGCTGGGAAATAATTTTTTTTTTTATCAATTAGATAATGAAATATGTTTTTTTCAATAAAAAAAATGAAAATACTGAGAATTTTTTTTTTTTAATATTTTAATATTTTTGCATATACCCATGAAATAAAATAATAATTTATCCAAAAAAAAAAAACACGACAGAGTGAGAAAGCGAACCAAGAAACGCGAATAACCGGGGTAACACTGTATATAGATACACACACATACAATTTGTATATTTACATATAAAGGTATATCTGATGTCTCTTTTTATTATGTTTTGATTCATATTATGTTTTATATGTGAGTGAGGTTGTGGCGAATAAAATGTTCTGGACAAAGT
>JAXCGZ010020993.1:15000-100716 GCA_037179515.1 Halocaridina rubra | reverse complement strand
TGTGTGTGTGTGTGTGTGTGTGTGTGTGTAATAAACTTCAGGTCCTAATGCTTCCTGAGCCCCGTCAATCAAT
The DNA here is from genome assembly GCA_037179515.1 of Halocaridina rubra. NCBI lineage: Eukaryota > Metazoa > Arthropoda > Malacostraca > Decapoda > Atyidae > Halocaridina > Halocaridina rubra. The sequence continues at coordinate 100,643 of JAXCGZ010020993.1, read as the reverse complement.
GGTGGCTGCGGCTTTAAGAAAAGCAAACGCATGATGATGATGGAAGCCCACATACTCGCATGCGTACGCCAAAAAAATGTCGCGTTAATGAATAAAGAGGATTGCGTATACATTCCGAATCCAAAAACACACATAAGGAAAGCACGCACACACACACACACGGGTGACATAGATACGTAATCTCAGTTATGAGAAAAGACTGAAGGAGTTAGACTTACCACCACTCGAAACTAAAAAAAAAAAAGAGAGGGATTTGATAACACTGAATATTCTTGGATATTCATTACACACCTCTTCTTATCCCTTCACATCTGACAAGTCTTTACACTCTCCATCTCTGTTACTTTTTACTTATTGTATTCTTCGTGCCCAGGCTCGGTGGGGGCTGTTTTATTTTTTATTTTATTTTTTGGCCCGTCCTGGTGTCACAATCATAAAAAAAAAAAAAACAATTCTTCCATGGTTTGGTCGGGGTGACGGTTTGATATCTAGGTAGTTCTAGAGCGTCAGATCAAACTTTGAATCTTCATAAGAAAACGTCCATCTCAGTATGTAAGAGATGAGCTGGCAACACAAATTCGTTTAGCCAGAAAATGATAAATACTAAACAGTTATAGTTTTAAGGAAAGATGTGATAAGTATTAAACGAGCAATGAAATATGGAACCGAACAGGAGATGGGATTTGGAGCATATTGGGATCTCTCCAGTGAACATTATTAGGTAAATACACACACCATAATGTTCATACGTACGTAGAAATAAACATAATACTTATTTTTATTTATTTTCTACTCTGCGAAGTCAAGATAGCAAAGATAGCCAAATAACTCTCAATAGATGAATGCAAAGAAATATAGATAGACTGATAAAGAGAGATAGACAGATAGATATAGCGAGTGTGTTACACATCAATGGTCTCCAGGTCACTGGGTGAACTCAGTTCTGTACCAGCCTCAAGCCTAGACTCGGTTTTTATTATTGTTATTATTATTATTATTATTATTATTATTATTATTATTATTATTATTATAAACTGTTTTCCTTTTTTGATGTCGGCTACCCCCCAATTAAAGGGGGAAACAGCCAAGGTATATGTATGTATGTATGATTATGATTATTAGTATTATTATTATTATTATTATTATTATCATTGGATGGATGGATTTGGTTTTACGTCACGAACTCCCTTTTCAACTAAGGGCTAGGACGATTATTATTATCAAATAACTGTAAGATGGGGGGACCTGCGCACTCGGGCACACCCGATGATATGCATACATACGCTTTACGTCATACATTTGGGTACGTTTATATCAATAACTAAGTACAATGTTTCAATTATTTTGCATGCTTTCATGTAATACATGCAGACGATATCATTGCAAAGCATTTAAAGAAATATATGATATAGCAATCATCACTTTACATTTAACATTTTATATTTATATCAACTACTGATAAGTGGTATGACTCAAGTCACTTATTACCTGACTTGAATTAACTGCAAAAGTTAATCTTAAGCGTTCAAAAGATAAATCATTATTATTCTTGGCATCAATATAGATAGTGACCCTAGAATATCAGAATATGGGGACCATAATCTTACAGGAAAGTAAAAAAATAAATGAATAAAATACATAAATAAAAATTATATACATATACATAAATGTATATAGATATACATATACAATACATAAACACATGTACTCATACATAAGTAAGTAATTAGATGAGTAAAAAGTGGCAAGATGATTTTATAATCATACAGAGAGAGAGAGAGAGAGAGAGAGAGAGAGAGAGAGAGGGGGGCAGTATATTTATTTCCATTTACTTGTTACTAGTTCTAACCAGATAATGATTCAATTCCCAGAATGCCTTGCGTTTGCGTATACTGTATTGACTTTCTGCAAGTTCATTCATGTAACCGTTACCTTGCCAGACGTAAGAACAATAATATGGCTTCGTTCCAAGCATTAAGTCCACTATTTTGCAAAGTTATTCGCTAAATGGATATTTCTTATTGTGTGAAGTATACTTTAATAACAATAATTGCGTTATATGTTCTTACTAAGATGTATACACGTTAAAGCGACATGGTGACACCGGTCTGGCTCTGCTTAGCTACACTTTTACCTAGAACATAGTTTGGGTGAATTTTAGAATTTTAGGGTAAAAAACTTAAATCTCGCGCTAGCTGACAAATGCCATTTGATATATATATATATATATATATATATATATATATATATATATATATATATATATATATATATATTATATATATATATATATATATATATATATATATATATATATATATATATATATATATATATATATATAATGATTGTGTCACCAGGATGGGCAAAGAAAAAAAAACTACCCTCATCGGGCCTGGGCACGAAGAAAACATAGAAACAGAGATGGAGAGTATTGTGACTTGTCAGATGTGAAGGGATAAGACGTGTGTAACGAATATCTGAGAATATTCGGTGTAGATGTAGGCATTTGCATGTTTTTTCTTTAAATAACATTATATATTTTTTTTTTATCAAGGAATTTTTTTTCTTTTATTTTTTAAATGTCAAATGTACAATATTTACAATTGTTAAATGATTACAAAATTACATTGGAAAATTCTTTGGTTAATATATTCTGTATATTACTTGCATAACAAATATTCAAGAACCATTTCAAATAATTAAATTTACCTTTAATTAAACATAAAGTTGATGACATGAGCTTACGCTATTTTCAAAGTAGTTCAAATGGTCAATTTGTGGAAGTATATTTTAAATTTTACGTTTTCGATTTTTCCCATAAATTATGACACATGAAAACTAAAAATATAAATAAATAAATACTTTAAATGTTCCATTTCTTTTATCTGCGCGCTCATCTCCGAGTTGGTCTTAGGGTAATACTCCAATTTTAAAGTAAAAAATCTGCCGCTTCTTACCCTGAACCTGACCCTGAGCGACTCTCCAGCTCGCCGCATCATAACAGTGGCGTCTTCTACTCCTGTTGGGTGGGTTGGGTGTTAGCCTTTCTGCGTGGCCTTTCCCGTGGTTTCCCAACATATATATTAATAAAGTGTCAGGTACTTTTCAGCACCTACACCAAGACAGTGCTCTCTGAGACGAACTGACATTTACCAGGTTTCTTTAACTCAATGACTGAAAAAATGTCCCTTTATGATTTAATTGAAGATCCATGGATTTTTTTGGATCTGGTTGAGGTAGGTAGTATTCCCTTTGTGGGTTTTATTACTTAGTAATTGTTATCCTAATGCATATGTGAAGCATGTTATGAAATTATTTACCGTACGGATCGTCTGCTCATTTCCGGGAACTCGCGTTCAGTTAGTCGATAATGCTACTATTTTTAGCGGTTTTAAAGAATCTGGAATCGAGATGAATATTTTGTATGGCAATATAGTACGTATGTGTCTTTGGATTACGGACGCTCATTCCAATCTTCATTGTCCAAAATATTGCTTTTGATATTTTGAAGGAAATATTTCTTTATGCATAGTTTGTTTCGAACGGTCGTGTGTTCAGTCTCCCTCTGAAAACCTTAGCTAACAAATCCATATATATACCAAAGCCATATTCACCCTTATATGGGGGTGGCTGAGTCTAAGAAAATTACTTTGACTTTTTGTGGGAAATAAAGAGAAGAGTATTCCCAGTCCCCTAGCTCCTCCCCATTTAGTCAACCTTAACGACACGCAGGGGAACACGGAGGAAGTATTCTTACCCCCTCCCTCAGGGGAACCATATATATATATATATATATATATATATATATATATATATATATATATATATATATATATATATATATATATATATATATATATATATATATATATATACACGAACTTGTTAGCAAATGACTAAATAAAATTAAACATATTTTTCGCTTAGTTCCTGGTTGATGTTAATCTTATATGCTGTTCATGTTTAATTGGTGTGGATATCTGTATATCACAAGTAGGAAAAAACTAGTGTGTGTACGGTTGATCCCAGTGAAGTAACCGCGATCTAAATTATCTACCAAATAGTAGTGTCAATATATTCATACAGGAAATTGGTTTGTTTCGTATAAATAAATATACATATAATATGGTGTCAAGCCTATTATTATTGTCTAGGCTTTTTTTTTGTTTTTGACGGTCAAGGTCGACAATAATTTCATGTAAAGAGTCGGTTTTTCCTCTGTCGCCATGCTAGCCAGCGCTCCTCAGCTACGGAAATGCCTTAACTATGACGTCATAACTTAGGCTGCCAATGGTGGCACGCGGTGAATGATGTCATAAAACTTTGGCCAATCATGAACAGGTATACATCTTGTGCCTTGGGAAAGGGAATGTTGCAAGCAAATTGTTGGTGGATCATTGTACAGTCGGCACACATGACGGGAGGACGTGTTACTCGGTTTCCAAGCATGAGAGACGAACTTGTCTGGAAGTCGTGTTCCGACGTATGGAATCTTAATATTTTACTCTCAATTCTAATACTAAGTTTAAGATATGTAATAACCGAGTATTAGTTTTCTATGCATTTGTTGTTACGGCAGTAATTGTTTTCATTACATACTTTGGTTTTTATGTACAAATGAGACTTGAAATGCATGTAATTTATTAATATATTTCTTAAGATATTTGTGAATAGGGGAGAAATTCGGGATATAACTTAGTTGATGGTGTATTTAGTGTTGACTTTCAACGAGTTCTTGAAAGTTACTTTCCGAGTGAGTTAACAAGTTAGCAAAGTTAAAGCATTAAGTAATAAAACTGAAGGAAAAAAAATTCTTTTAAGTATATAACAAGAGAATCAAATGAAAACGGAAAATATTCTTTTTGATCACTATAAAAAAAAAATAGTGTGCAAGCTTTGGCATTTAACGGAAGAAAAAAAAAAGATTAATAAACAAAGAGATAAATATATAGATAGATTGTAGGTAGCGGCAATTAAATTTATTTACCACACGTATCAAATCGGGGACCACAGTTGTAGAATGATTAGAATACTCGACTCTGGATTTGACAGACCCGCGTTCAAGCCCACCATGGGACGTTGGGAAGGGAATCCCAGCCGCAAATCCTCGCAATACAGTGTTCAATATATATATATATATATATATATATATATATATATATATATATATATATATATATATATATTCCACTTCCGGACCTGAAAAAATTAGTTAATTGCGTCTGGGAGGAGGATTATTAACATTAATTTTGATGTGAGAGAGGAAATAATAGCTGCATATCTCTTATAAATTAAATATAACCTAGAATACGAATAGTTAAATAGTTAGAATACCTGCAATTTCATCACAAATGACGAGAACGCATGTTTAGCTATTAGTTAAAAAATAGAATTCTGGTTTATCACCAAATTGTGAATCAACTTAGTGACGGAATAGTGTGGTAAATTAGTTTGACTATTATTATGATTGTAGAGGGATTATGAATAGGTGACGTGGGCCAAAGAGATTTCCCGCACCTGGTCGGTTCTGTAAACTGGCACGGGTGGATAGGAGTTAACATGTAATGGTGTAGTGAGGGAATTGTGGCCACCCTTTATTCCCAAGGATCCAAGAGGTGTACTTGGGGCAAATAGGCTTCTGGTGATTGTGCTTTGACTCCGCCACTTAACATGGGAGAATTCGACCATTGCATACGCGTAATTATCATGTATTAGGTCGGTGGTAACTATATCCTGTTGCTAAAATCAGGGAACTGTTTTTAACCTTTGATTGCATCATGCTAGGCAAGAGTATTAAGGTCACGTTAAGCATATCTGTGTAAAAGAAGCAACTTATACCCATTTTCTATGCCCATTTCATGTAACTTTAAGGTAGGTTTTCATTGAAAATAATGTTAATAGAGTTTACCAATGTAAAAAAAATAAAAGTTTTAAGTTTACTTTCACCATAACAAAAATTACGGTGTTTCTAGATAAGATTGCACAATGGTAGGCAAATGCTTCTAGAATTCGCTTCTCTGTGCGTATGATTTCTCACCTCTGGGGGGTCTGCCTTACGCCTCCCTACTTGCCATACTCCCCACCCTTAAGAGGAGTAAGAGCGCTCTCTCTCTCGGTTTGTAATCTCACTTAACGTAGCGACCTGTACCACTATCATCTAATAAATTATTATCTAATTTTGCTTCCTTTGCTGTTGTAAGATGATCGATACGTATATCAGTCAAAAAGAATCCTGAAAATCGATAAAAATTGGAAGTGGACCGATATGGTCGTACGGTGAGTATATAAAACGGTGCATGTTGAGTGAGAATTTCGTCACTTGCTTCTTATCCCTCATCGAGTGTGGTAGCAACCGCTCCACTCTTCTCAGCTCGCTTAAAACTGGGAAATATTTAGTCTCCCCTCAAGAGACCAACTTGAAAATAGTTTCTATACCAGTTACTTATCGCATATAGATTATTTTGATGTTTGCACAAGTAACTTAGGTTATTTTTTATACGATGATATAATTTAATAAACTGACTCTTATTTTAGTGCTGTACTTTTAATTTCTAAAGATATTCACAATATTGCACGAGTGTTGAACTTGGCGTATAATTGAATATTTTTCTAAGAAGCTTAATGGTTTTCTGAATTACTTACGTTGTTTTTATTGAAACTTCGGTCCTTGTTCATAACTTGAATCTCATGTTAAAGTTGTTTGGTAAAGTGCTTTTAATCGTGAAGATATATACATTGTATGTGTGTTATCCAAATAGACGGCGATACCTGGACTCGTGCGCTCTTCTTTTACCCAAATTGTGTTGGTCCCCGCCTTGATGTTTGTATTTTAACTTTGGAAATCCAATTCGGTGTCTTTGAATCAAAAGTGTAACTGGAATAGTTAATTGTCTATTCAGTGGAAACTCATGATGCTCAACTCAGTTACAAATTGGGACAGTTGTAAACGCAATCACATTCAATACATTACGAACAAATATGATAATATTGAGGTAAATTTATTTTTCGTTTTATTTTTATTTTTTATTAACCGTTTAATAACCCCTGAAAACCAAAATAAACCAATTTTAACCAACAAAGATATTATTATTATTATTATTAAGGTAAATATGTTTATTTTCTCCCAATGAGGAAAGTTCAAGAAAATCATTGTTTGGCTCACTTGGTTCATCTCCAGTTAAGACACAACTTGATATTTGAAATTATTGTTTTATCTTTTTAAGTGTAGTTTCTTCAGTGCATTGTACTTTCGTTACTCACGTTAAGTGCAATAATAATAATAATGATAATGATATTATTATTATTTTATTTATAACAATAATGATATTATTATTATTATTATTATTATTATTATTTTGTACACATATGAAGTTATTTTGTATAAGATATATAAATTTTTTTTTTATCGACTTTTCGCGTGAGATTTCTCCCTTCCAACTTAACGTCTGTTCGTTTCTGTTTTACGTCACGGACTCCCTTTTCTACCAAGGGCTAGGACGGCTGCCTTCTTGCGAAGGACTTGTTTTGGCAAATGTAATTGTTACCCTGAGTGCATGCCCTTGCTAACCTCAGACCGTGACGGTGACTACTAACGTCTGTAGTATTATGAACGAGGAAAAATTGGACACATTGTCGAGACGATAGTTCATGTTCCATATATTTTCTTGCTGAATCCTATTTCATCGTGCGTTTTATGCACTTAAAAGAACAAACTTGAGGGCTCCAGTAACGATTTTAAACCTTAACCTGGTTAGGTTAGAGTACTTTAGTAAAAAAAAGAAAAAAAAACTGTTGAGGTAGACAGTATATTACAATAATTTCAAAACAATTTCTGTATTTTTTTTTTTTTACGATTGCCCTCATCTGTCAACCATTTATTTTTAATTTCCAGATTTTTTTTGGGTTAAGTATACATTTGTGTGTATATGTGATAGCCAATTATCACTATTGAAATATTTAACACTAATCCAGACGCTTCAGCATATGATGACGGATAAAAGAATCTCTTATCGTTCGTGATAAAATGATAATGATCGGTGCCTTCTTGCGAAGAACTTTGATTATGTCAAGTGCGACCGTTACCCTGAGTTTATACCCTTTTTAACCCCAGTCCGTGGCAAGCCTCGAACCCACGACCTGACGAATCAGTGTCGTGAGCATTACCACTCAGCCACGGCGGCGTCAGTTAAGTTAAAAAATTAAGTATTCTTACAGAGCAGAAACTAGTTAAATTTCGTAATTTACCTGTGTAGAAAAATATTCCTTATGGTTTTTCATTATTCAGTTTTGTAGAATTATCACTTATCATTTATGGTGACAAGGAAAAGACTTCAACCCGTTTCGGATCACTCGCAGATTATTTCACTTATCGTTTGTGATGAAAACACTCTTCAACACCCTTCGGTTATAATGCACTTTCACTCTAGTTTACTTATCATTTGTGATGGAAAGGAAAAGGGCTCTTCTTCAAACACACTTCGTCTTTCTTGCATTCATTTAGGAATTTCGCTTATCATTTGTGATGAAAAAGAACAGAGCTCTTCATATACACTTCGTCTTTCTTGCATTCGGTTAGGAATTTCGCTTATCATTTGTGATGAAAAGGACAAGAGCTCTTCAAACACACTTCGTCTTTCTTGCATTTGGTTAGGAATTTCACTTATTTGTGATGACCTCCCAACTTAATATTACAATTATTATTATATACTTATTTAATTTCAGGAGCCTTTTGGTGACAATGCTGCACATTCAGATCAGAACTGCTTTGGATATTCAACCAGTAATTACCAATATGATGATATCAACATTATACATCCAATTGGAGAACAACCACCTGATATTATACTGCAAGATGCACCTACCTCTACTACAGATGTTCAGGTGGAACAACAACAGCAATATGAGCAACAACAACTGTTGCAACAACATTCCTCTACTACAGATGTTCAGGTGGAACAACAACAGCAATATGAGCAACAACCTTTAGTTATACCGTTGGAACAACAATATGAGCAACAGGAAATGCTGCAACAACCTTCATCTACTACAGATCTTCAGGTGGACCAACAGCAATATGAGCAACATCAACAACTACCTTTGCATAATGGACATCAACGAATTTTACTGGTAAGTTGACATTTTAGAAAGAATACAAACAAATCTCTGAGGAAGATGCCCATAGTAAGTTTATTATTATTATTATTATTTTATTATTGTTATTGTCGTTGTGCTTGGATGTATGATAGTTGTATTAGTCGGTATACAATAATATGGAGTTATTACCCACGGAGACCAAAATAAAATGTCACATGGATAACAGTAGAAAAAATAGTGTTAAGAAGCTCCTCTTAGTCTATTCTGTAGTAACTGAGCCAAGCCTATAATGAATATTTTTACAGGCCTATTTACTCACCTGAGCAATAGTGGGGATGGCTGTCGGTCTTCGAAATTTGTTCATATAATTTTTACTTTGGGATTACGGCCGTTCCTTTCGTGGGCCTTGGACAGACCGCAGCTAGTGCTGACGGACAGAACGGGAGATAAGTGTGTATGTAGGTTGCAGCCGTAGTTAGAGAGCCGAACAGGACCCAACGCGTCTCGCCCCACTACGGAAAAGAGCCGATGGTTTGGAGTGACTCAAGCCTTGTGAATCGACATTAGCTCCTTCCCTTCCATAGTCTAAGTTTTGCCTCGGTGTTCACGACGAGTATTCAAATGGCGTAAGTAGAAAACCTGTTTAAAAGAGACAGTAGGATAGTTTAAATACATGCGAAGTTTTCATGAACTAACTTTACTCAAATAATATTAAAAAAAAAATGGTATTAAATACCTTCTAGGATTGAAAAGTTAAAGAAAAGAAAAAAACTAGGATATTACATCACGAGAGTAATCGTGTGGATGATTCATAGAAAATAAATATATGTGCAAAGTGTTTTCGTGGTAACATCTATGGTTTTTTAATAAAATAAATAAATAAAAATAAGAACATGCGACACATTGTGTCAGCAGTTATGCCCCAACGGGATATGGCGACGGATACGCAAAAGGTAAGGATAATTCAATGAATGAATGAATGATATTTCACAGCTACAACACGTAGAGAGTGTTCTGATTAAAAAAAAAATATTCTCGAATTGAAACAATTATTAATGGATTTATACGTAATCGCATGTGTGTGTGAATAGGTAAAGATTAACGACCCTCAAAATATTAAATAACCCCGTAAGTGGATGGGTTACGTTAGGTATTAACCTATCTTAACCCATCAGTGAAAAAAAAAAAAAACTGACAACGGTGCCTTTCCTTTGCTAGCTCACCTAAATGACATGGAGGGCAGCGTCCCTCTTGCCCTTTTCGTAGCCATTGGGTGCCAATAGTATTAATTTTAGCTGCAAGCTTCGATTTGACGAGAGGACCTTTATGAAACTTCCATACTGTATATTTTAGTCTAATTATAGGTGAAGATTCTCTCTATCTATCAGTCTATCTATCTATCTATCTATCAATCTATATATATATATATATATATATATATATATATATATATATATATATATATATATATATCCGTGTGTGCGCTAGTGCTATCTCTATCTATCTATCTAGCTATCTATATATATATATGCGTGTGTGCGCGCTAGTGCTAACACACTGACATATTTAAAATATATTCTCGATAGCTTACATATTATGTACTACAAAAATTGCATTATAATTATTATTATTATTATTATTGTGTAATATATTGTTATTGATCTTTTTAGGAAGCTCTTGTCATTTAAACAGCAACACCATTGGATTAAGTAATTATTCTTCTTCTCTCGCTTTTCCCATATTTATATGGGGTCGCGGTGGATTAAGTAATTTTTATACTTCGTAATTTATGTTAGCACGGCACTTACTTTATATATATATATATATATATATATATATATATATATATATATATATATATATATATATATATATATATATATATATATATATATATATATATAATAATAATAATTATTATTTTGTAGCTGAGGTACAATATGAAACTTAGCGCTTGTATATAATTGTCATTATTTCATTGACCCTACCAACTAGATTCCAAGTTCAGTCATCCATCACGGATGACTTTTAGTTTACGAATTTCATTGTTTTATACCATGATAGGTTAATTACAACTAATTGGCTTTTTTATATTTCATGAGCATAACTGCTTAAGATTAAACACCTCTCCTGATTAGCTTTGTATTAAAAAAATAATTATTGGGGGAATTGGCAACGACTTAGTTTGCTGGTGATATGAGGCAACTGCTGCTCCGTCGAGGGAGAAATGGGGGGGGGGAGGAGAGATTATATACTGGTGGAGGGGTTTGTGTAGCGTTACGTCAACTCGTGTTTGAGATTTACTTTTACTCATCTCATTTAGTGGCAAATTCGGGGGGTTTTCTGCTTGTACATGTATTATATAAGCCACACGTGAAGAATAAGGCTAATGGTAAAGGGAGACTTAGCCATGTAAAGAACTATTATACAGGTGTCCATGAGAGGGCTTACAGACTTGGGCTGCATGTGGGAACTCGTCCCGACGTGAATAAACTGACATAGAAGCGGCCCGTAGCGAGGCTAGTACAAGCCAGCGCCTCCCGCTTACGTTACCCAATATTTATATTTTTGAAAGATATTTCTTGGGCTTAACACTGTTAAAATAGACATAAATGAGTTATGAAAGGCAGTCATCGAGAAAAACTAATGTTCATATATGAATTGGCAACGCCGAGTATACCGCGCTTGTGAATTAAAAGTCGTGTAAAAATAAATGGAGTCGACGAAAAGACACCTCGTGGACTCCCTAGAAACGTGTCAGCTGCTAGTTCATACTTGTGGCCACTTGGAGAGACCGTTTGATTTTGTCTAGTTGGGGGATCAACATTTTACCCGTCCTATTTTCCTGGTTATCTGCTGTAGTCGAAGAGTATATTTTACTGAGGACCGGCCCTTTGTACGTGCATGCAATCCACTGTGTTTTTGGGGGTTGAGAACTTAACTTTTCGTGATGTGTGAAAATGTTTTGGCGTTTTTCTGCTTTAAGTCGGTTATGACGACGCCATAGTGGGGGAGCACCGTCTCGCCGTACTGTGAACGGCGTAATAGAATGACTTTTGTATGCAACTGATTCGCATTATTTAGCTTTAATATATATATAGCTTTTAAATAGTTTCCTAATGCCTTAACTGCATAAAAGCACTGTCTACCAGTAAGATAACCATAATATGAGGTTTAAGAAAGCACCTTTGAGATCCGGTGGCGAGTTGACAAATAGCAAAGGTGGAGAAGGTCGAAACGGAACCAAGACCTCAATGATATCCGCAAGTGAACATGAAATGGAACAGAAGCCCGATACAAAAATGTTAATGGCGCGGCTTGTTCCTTTAACTAACGAAAACCTGAAGGCTGCGCTTTCTCGTCCTCGAACCTACGGGAACAGTACGAGAAAGGGGGGATTTTCGAGCCCCCCGTCTACTGACGAAGAGACCCAAGAGGCGCAAGCCAAGCTTAGACAATACGAAGCGTTGGGTCTTATCAAAGTTGAGGTCGATGAGGTGAGGAAAAATGAATACTTTTTTCTTTCTTTTATGAACACAAAATGCCGCCAAAACGTGCCAATTTTGAATAAAAATACAGAAGCAACAGAGATTTTGTAGTCATGTTATAACAGAGTTCATTTGTATATTAAATTGTAACGGGTATTTATTCAAAAAAGGGTTACGAAGTACCTCCGTAGCCTAGTTATTTCGAATGGGCAAAAGTATGAATCCTCAGTTTTTAAACTAGTTGCATCGAATATTAAACTCTCAAAAACAGAATTTTTTATTCTTAATTTCCTTATAGGCCCATATACCTGCCGATAATGGTTTTATCATGGTGTAACTAAGCATTTGATTAAAGGAGTAGCATATTATACAGTATATATATATATATATATATATATATATATATATATATATATATATATATATATATATATATATCACGTTGGTACTTAGCCCCAAGAATGAAGCCGCTTGCCATTTAAGTCACATAGGAAATGTGTTCTAAATATGTTTAAATGGATAGTTGCAAGTTCCATATGCAAAATAAAACGTAAACTAATATTTAAGTAAAATAAAGCCTTAAATTATAGATGCTTATCATATATATTTGTTGAACTGTGCCGTGTTTCAACTTAATTATGTATTATTCGAAGCTTATATATATATATATATATATATATATATATATATATATATATATATATATATATATATATATATATATATATATATATATATATTACGTAATATTTTTTAAATAATTGAGAATTGCATTTTGATAGACTGAGTATTATCATGTATGAAAGTCAAGATATTGTTAAAATCATATATATATATATATATATATATATATATATATATATATATATATATATATATATATATATATATATATATATATATATATATATATATATATATATATATATATATATATATATATTCGAAGAGAAAAAAACTGAATAATGATTAGGCACCAATTGGAAACAAAACGTGGATATTTTAACCTTAATGTGTTAGGTTAGGCTGATGTAATAATGTCTACACAATATAAGAGAGGCTACATAATATAATAATAACCGTCTTATTCTTTGTCACCAGTTTTTTTTTTTTTTTTTTTTTGCTCGCCATTTTTGAAGTTAATCACGTTTGCCTGTTGGCTTTTTCCATAGACTGTGTGTGTGTGTGTGTGTGTGTGTGAGAGAGAGAGAGAGAGAGAGAGAGAGAGAGAGAGAGAGTATATTGCGTTAGGTTAGGTTAACAATAGTCTAATGTATTGCTCTCGGTGAAGTTTTTGTAATCTTCAAAGATGACTTGTTTCTCAGTATTAATGCTTTTAATTCTCCCTTGAGCTGAAATAATTAATTTATCCTTGAAATAGATGTTTTATAATTTTTGTAAATATCGGTTAAATTTCACACACACACACATATTATATATATATATATATATATATATATATATATATATATATATATATATATATATATATATATATATATATATATATATATAGGTACAGTATTATCTTTTTGCTTTGTTTCTGTTTACATATAGTATACTTGTAAAATATTATTTTAGAATAAGCCTTAAATTAATTAATTTGGGACCTGTTTACTTTCCTATGGGATAAAAAGCCCATTCAAGTTAATCATAAAGTTAGGTTTAGTCAAGTTGGCCCAATTTACCCCGGCTAAGAAATAAATTCATAATTAATTCTTTTTAAGATTTGTTTCAGCGTTTATATTGTTTATTTCCCACATTTTATGAGAAAGTAAACATTGGATCATAATAATAATAATAATAATACACCGCCAGTGTATTAAAGAACCTCTTAAATTGGTGTTGTTAGAATTGGTCGGATTTTAACCTAACAAGTCAGCAGTTTAAGTGGTTATTGGGGTTGCTGATATTTACTTGATCCGAAACATTTACACTAAAATAATTACTTGTGAAGTAATATACCAATTAAGAATTAACCATAATGAATTTTTCTAGGTATGCCTAGTGCCAATTTCCTGAATACTTAAAATGTAAAGTTGGTATCAATGGCATTAGTACAAATTCTGACTCACATTATCCTTACCGTCATCGGGTATCATACTAGGTCACCATGACCCAATCATACATCCTTCAGGGTGGAATACTGGGTGCCGGGGGGGAAGGGGTGGGCATGGTTGACAATAACAATGTGGTTACCGTAAGACAGGAAACGGCGTGTGTGTTTCGTATGTGCGTGAGAGAAGCGTTGGCACTTCGTTGTGGGACGATATAAGGTTTTAATGGTTGATAGTGGACCATAGGAGAGTGCTGAGGGTACCGCCTAAACCACGGCCACCCGCGCACATGGACCGGTTGACTTGAGTGGTGTCAACATATGACGTCATCGTTGCCGCGGCATAGGGGGAAAAATGTCGTACTGCATTTAAAAGTCTTTCATGAATATCATTAATTTCTTTCATGGGAATAAATTAACGATGACTGTAATTATTTTTTTTTATTTTCACATCCTTCCGCTAGAAGCAATCTCATTAAATTCATTACTTTCGGTTAGCTTAAGAAAGATGTTCATAAATAAAATTACATTTTCCATATTATGACAAAAGTTAATTTTCAAACCCCTAGTAAGGAAGATCTCTTATTAATTATTATATTAGCTTAGTTGTTTCAATTAACCTTCACTAAAAACAATGTTGATTGAAATTCTTGTTTTAGTTTTTTTTATGTATTTTTCAATGTTTCATCTACTCTTTGGAAAGTGTGAATGTTTTTTTTTATGAGACACCAGGACAAGCAATAAAAACAAACAAACAAAAAACAAAAAAAGGCCCTCATCGGACTGGGCACGAAGAAAACGAAGTAAAGATTAACAGATAGAGTGTTGTGACTTGTAAGATGTGAAGAGATAATAAGAGATGTGTAACGAATATCTGAGAATATTCGGTGATGTAGGCATAGAAAAAGAACCGTAACGGGAGGAAGCCTTAACAGTGAACTATCCTATCTATCTTATTCAAGTCCAAAAAAAACCTTTCAGCTGTAGTATCGCAACGGGTGGTTGCTGCCGTGGGCCAACCTACTACATATAAATGTGAACATATTTCCAATGAATATATTGTAAAGTATTACCTGAAGACCCCAGTTAGGAAGAAATTATGTAAAATTAGCTAACCCCAGTTTAGATTTGTTTTAAAATATTCCTTAATATTCCTTGTTTATTTCACTTGTTGAGGGTGTGACATTAAACAATTACCAAATCTTCCAAGAATTTATAATGCTGTAGTTGATATTAATTAGGAATTTGATCATGGTCAAGTAGATTGTTAAGTGAAAGTTCCTCATGTAATTAAAAAAGACCAATATTTTCAATTGATAGTCACGAGAATCGCATAACATTTATGACATATTATAAACACTTGTTTGACCAATTGAATAAAAGATTCAAGCATGCACAGTAATGTGTTTAATGCAAAGGGCTGGATTTGATGTTTTGATTTATGCACTTCACAGTCTTATCCTATCTGTCATTACTCTGCTATAATCACTGATGCACTCCTGCTCTTATCAAACTGACTATATACCTTGGCAAACTTCTTATTCGTATCAGACTCATTGTAGCTAGATCTGATTGTTTGCTCAATAGCAAAGATACTGCAGTCTGCCATTTGATAATTTCCTAAAATATGCTTATTATATTTAAGCTTTCCCTAACCCATCCAACTCTTCCCTTTCCTTCCCTTATCTTATGAAATAACCCTCTTTTTCATTGGTGAGGGATTATCTGGGCTTTATATATGTTATTAATGAATAAAAGGGGATTATTTTAGTACTTCTGTTCAAGGACGAAATGTATACCTTATTGAAAATCTGAGGCCTGCATTTTTAAGGTTTTGATTGCATAAAGCTGTGGTATTTATATAGTCTATTAGAATTTTAGAAATTATAGTGTTGATGTTTATTATTGCTGTATTCATGTAAATTATGGAGATCATTGAAAAAATATGTATCAAGTATATATTTTGTCTTTGGTTAAGAGAGTTGTATGATATATACCATAAGGCATATTATGCTTTTCTCATGATGTAACTGACTGTTACAAATATCTAATAAGTTGTTCAGTGCTAATTTACACAGCTAATTTATTGTAAAGTTTCCATTTTATATGACAGTTTCATTCAAGATAAATATGAATTTTGGATGTCTCCAAGACTAAAGAATTACTTCTTGTAATAAATCTGTATTATAAATGTCCAAATGTGAACTTAATTTGACATTTAAATATGGCTTTGGAACAGAAGCATTGTTGAATATCTCTCTCTCTCTCTCTCTCTCTCTCTCTCTCTCTCTCTCTCTCTCTCTCTCTCTCTCTCTCTCTCTCTCTCTCTCTCTCTCTCTCTCTCTTTTAGTACAGGTTTTATTTGATAACCGTGGCCTCTTTTTATTTGAATACTGTACTCTTTATGTGTCTCATATAGGAAACATATGCAAATTTTTACTGAAGGCTGAATATATTCTTTAAAATGTGTTCGATTTCTGACTGAAGATTGAGTATGACTCTTAATATAGGTGCTAAGTTCTTGAAGAAAAATGAAGTGTATATAAATTTTCAATTTTTGTGTTAGGTCAATTAAGAAAGTGTAGCGCATCGTAAACGTAGTTGTATAAGTTCGACTACCTTAATCAATCTTAAACTTTCTGTTTTCATGCCCAGCGTGTTGTTAGGAGGAATAGGAAAAAGGCAGGTGGCTCATTATTAGTTATATATTTATGGTTATATGTTGTAGTTATTTTGTTATGTAAATGCTTCCATTCTTGTTAACTCATGGATATTTGCCTGGTGCATGGATATTACCTCTGGATAAGAATGAGTATAACATTTCTGGGATCTTGTAAATAAGAGTAATGCCAGTGTGTCCTAGGATAATACATATTTACAAGGGAAGTCACTTAACCTAACCTAACCTAACAATTTATGAGGTTTACTTTCACATTGGGTTCTGGAATATACTCATCGTTACAAGATCTCATTTTTTTAACTTAGTTTTTTTTTTATGCAAAGCTGGCATATATATATATATATATATATATATATATATATATTATATATATATATATATATATATATATATATATATATATATATATATATATATATATATATATATATATATATATATATATATATATATATATATATATATATATATAGTGCATTTGACTACACCATTGGCCTGCCATTTTCACTGGTTGCTCATCATACCTGCTGAGCTGGCATACAGGGGGTAGGAGGTGACAAACGCCCCTATGTAGTCTAGAAGTCATTCTTTGTTATGGCAGTTGTAATGCTTCTGTTTTTGGGAATTACTCTATAGTGGTATTTTGAGGACTGAGGTATTGCACTGGTCAGAACACTTTACTCAGGAAGTGACAGATTTGCGTTCGAGCCCACCGCTTGGTGTCAAGAAGAATATCTGGTCCTTTTTCCTCAGCTCCAACCTGTCTGTAACCCCCTATAATGGGGATTAAGAGTGATACATAAACGGCAAACAACAACAACTATATAGTGACATATTATAATTGGGATTTTTCATATTTTATTTTCTATATCTTAGAATGCTTTGATCCTGTTTGTAGAGATTTATGCTTTGTTTTTCTAGCAAAGATTTAAATATGGAGCCTAATTATGAAATTATTTCTCTCCCTTTGTAGGTGCCCTATAGCTTCTGGTATTATCTAAAATATCTGTTCTTTTGTCATGTGCACTGTAGGTCCCCCATAGCTTGAGCTACTATCTAAAATATGTCCTTTTTCAGGTGTACTCTAGGTGCTCCATAGTGTTGAGTTAATATCTAAAATATCAGTACTTTTTCATGTGCACTTGAGATGCCCCCCATACCTTTGAGCTACTATCTAAAATATCAGTACTTTTTCATGCATATTTCAGGTACCCCATAGCTTGAGCTACTATCCAAAATATCTTTTCTTCTTTCAGGCGTACTCTAGGTACCCCAAAGTTTAAGCTACTATCGAAAACATTTGTAATTTTTTCATGTGTACTTTAGGTGCCCCATAGCTTGAGCTACCATCTAAAATATCTGTACTAGTGCCATGTGTACTTTTGGTGCTGCAAAGATTGAGTTAATGTCATAAATATTTGTTCTTTTCTACTGTGTACCTTAGGTGCCATATACCTTGAACAACTACAATGTTTTTTGTGTGTGTGTCCTTTAGGTACCCCCTAGCTTGAGCTGTTATCTAAAATATCTGCTTTTTCCCTGTGCCCGTTAGGTACCCCATAGCTTGAGCCACTATCTAAAATTTCTGCTTTTTCCTTGTGTACTTTAAATGCCCCATAGCTTGAGCTACTGTCTAATATATGTTCTTTTTTCATGTTTACTTTAAGTGCCCCATATCTTGAGCTACTGTTTAAATTTATTTTCTCTTGTGTACTTAAGTGCCTCATAACTTGAACTACTTTCTGAATATTTTTTTCACGTGTACTTTTTTTTGTTTTTTTTTTTTTGTTAGAGCATAGGTAATGTTTAGTGTAACTTGCATTTGGATTATTTATGAATTTTAGGCAACTAAAATCTAGATGTAAATGGCATCTTAGTTTATAGGTAAAACAAAAATAACTTTCATGATGTCTCCTTTTTTTATGTATGCCTCTACATTTTTCTTGATAACTGTTGAAGTGTGAGAGCACCTAAGATTATTTTATGATAGCAATGTCTAAATGAATCACGTCTTTTTTGTCACACTACTTACTTGGCTTGTGTTTTTTGTATTCTCTTACTACTGTATTGACATCTTTAATATATTTGCAGTGATTTTTACTTTTGGGTAGCAGCTACTATGTCACTGTATTGATAAAAATAAGAATAGCCAATAACTTTCAAATGATGTAAGCCAATAACTTTCAAATGATGTAATGGTAATATATTTTGTATTTTGTTATATTACCACTAATTTAATGATTTACAGTTACTGTTTCCATCAATCCTAGCCAATTTCAATTAATTTTATGTATTCTGACAAACTGTAAATACTGAGAAATGCGTTGTTTTTCTTCATTCTAGCATCAGGACCACTTGGAACCAACTCCTCAACCATCCACAATATCCAACAATTGTCAGCCAACAACTGTACAATGCCAGGTGAGATATACTTTATAATGCTGAGTGTTGATTTGCAAACATTTTATTACAAGTGGCTGTTGGATCTCAAACCAGAAGATCCTTGCCCACTTGCCCTGTGGTTGACCCAAGCAGGTTGATGGGAGCTAAATTTTGGCAGTCCCCTGTCTTTAAGGAGCTTAGAGGACCGATTGTTATATATATGTTCTGGTAAATGTGTGTACTTTGATGCTGCCATATCTTTCAAGGGGGATTGTGGCCATTGTATATATATATATGTATGTATATACAGACACTCCTACGTAACGAACGAGTCAAGTTCCAGATTTCCGTTTTTAAGTAGAATTGTTCATAAGTTGTGTTTAGGTAAAAAAAAAAAAAAAGTACTGCACAGTACATACATATGCAGCACTATACAGTACTTTCTTAAGACACTTCACTACTACATAAAACATAAAGTATACATTATTAATGAATGCTAATACAGTAATGATATATACAGTACATTAACACATGGGTAGATGATGAGTAGGTGTTTGTTTCTATCTGCAAATGTACGTAACTCAGTTGTTCGTAAATAGGAGAGCGTCTGTACACTGAAATAGTATCCATCAGAAAATGGCTACATATGATGTTTCATATTTATGCCATCATAGGAATTTGATTTGTTCAGTCAACTTCCTTGACATACCACAGGTGTGTAGGAGAATTTAATGTCGGCTGTAGATCACGATTAATTCATCTTTTAAATCATACTAGGTTGTTTTTGTGTAAAACTGAATGATTATAAATAAATGGTTTTAACGTAACAAATGATGATAAATTAATTGCTTTAAATGCAACTTGAATACTTGTAAATAAATGAATACAAAAGCCTCTCATTTTTACTTGTGGGTATTTATTGCTTCCTGTTGCTTTATGACTTTATGTATATAATAAAAGTGTTTGAAAATTAACTGTTGCCATTACATTGTTAATTAAATGTAATGACATAGTGGCACAGTGGCAGCATCTGAGGCTGGTAAGATACTAGTTTCAGATCCGATCCTGGCCTGGAGATGGTTTAACTTTCACTGTCTCATGTAGTTGCTGATTAAATTGGACAGTTAGCTGGAGGGTCTTTGATTTGCTGTTGTGAGGAGGGAAAAGCTTGTGACCACCCATTTATGTTAAAGAAAGCAGATGCGGACAGTTTCGTATTCTTACACTTTTAACCCTGGTTTATATAATTTTAACAGTTATTATACATTTCCTTTCAAACACTGATGTTAATGCCAACCGGGTACTGTTATGGTAACAAAGAAGTAACTAACAATATGGCATCAGGTCTTTTGTTTAGTTTTTAGGTAGTGGAAAGTTAAAGGCTTATAGACTGTCACTCAGAAATTTCATTTGATTTCTTTGACTTGTAGGAAAAACAAAGGTGTCTCTCTTTCTTTGTTCCACCATGTGCATCCCATTTAATCATGTACATGGAAGACATTGATGTGGTATTCATTTTCCCACCCCTGAGGAATTATAACAGTGGTTAATTTGTCAGGAATTGCAAACTTTTTTGGGAAAAAATATATGCTGGTGAAGAGGTTATAATAATGTTACTCACCCTTGAAAAACATTTGAGAGTGAGTAGACAAATTGAAGTACAGTATATGTATCTAAGTGTGCATTGGGTGGCATGGCTATATGTAAGTTTTATTATTTACTGGCTAGTCATGTTAATTCATACTGACATTTAAGTTTTCAGTAGTTTATTTGCAAATAATTAGAAAAGTTTAATTGTTGGTCGTAATGAATGTAGCTTGTATATATAGCAAGATTATGATTGTAAATTATTCCTTTCAGAATCAAGGGTCCAATAATGTTGTGCTGTATACAATTCCACAGTCTACGTTTGTTCAACAACCTCAGGGGGTGTGTAGTCTTTTTTTTTTTTGTCTATTTCTCTCCCTCATTTTCTTTTAACTACCAATAAATCTTTTTCGTGATGTTTACCAAAAAGGAACATATGTCTCAATACTCAAACTAAGGTTTAGGTCTTTCTACACTGCTGAGGGATAGATATTTCTAATCAATGAAAGCTAATTTGGCATATCCTGCTTATGTAACGTGCCTGTACATTACTGATTAAGTAACATGCTTTTGCAGCAGCTCTTCTCATTCTCATTCTCTCATTAACTTTAACCAAAGTTTTTGTCAGTAATCTTTAAGTGCTTGTTAGTATAAGGTTAATAATATTCTTTCCTCAGAAGAATTTTTCTCTTATTAAAGAAAGATTCGTTTGTTGTAATTTGTTTGTATTTGGGTGCAGTCAGATCTCAACTAAGGTGTAAAAATTAATCCTGAATTAAATACTTCATAAAATGTGCTTAATTCTGCTTCAGCTAAAAAATTTATTTATAGGCTTTGCAGACCTCAAATATTTCATTTTTATGCATTGCTATCATATACAGTATTAATATATTAATATTTCTTGCTCAGTTTTTCAAATGGTTATATTAATGGTATTTCTCTACTAAAATGCTGTGTGATAATTGCCTATATCCCTACGAGCCTGAGGTGATCACTTAAAGGCTAATAAGTTCAGCAATGTAATATGGTTATACATTTAACATTCGACTCGGGAAGTGACAAACCTGCCTTTGAGCCCACCATGGGACATTAGGAAGATCATCTAGCTTAATTCCCCTGCTCTAACTTGTATTTATCCACCCTCATTGAAATAGTTATTGTTTAAATTTAACATTCAACTCGGGAAAGACAAACTTGCATTAGAGCCCACTGTGGGGCGTTGGCAAGAGCATCCATCCATAATTCCCCTGCTCCAATCTCTCTTATTCCACCCTCATTTAATTGGTTATTGTTTTACATTTAACATTCAACTCTGCAAATGACAAACTCCTGCTGGCTAGTACAGTGGTAACACGCTGGCTTCGCATTCACGAGGTCGAAATGGTTCCCGTCCAAGACCGAGAGTTTAAGCTGTTTACTGGCAGGTACTGCTGTGGTTGGTCACCACAGTGGGGGGTTGGGGCTTGCCCCAGCTGACGAATACCCATTGTATTGTAATGGAAATAAAGGTTATTATTATTATTATTATTATTATTATTATTATTATTATTATTTATTATTATTATTGTTCAAACCACCACGGGGCATTAGAAAGTGCATTCAGCCTTAATTCCCCATCACCAACCTGCCTGTCTCCTTATTCACTTGAATGAGGATTAATAGTGACACATAAAACAAAAAACAACAACAATAATAATTTTATAAACCAGAGCTGTAGTATGGAGAGGTGATAGAATGATCTAAGTTACCGTATATTCCAACCTTAAGGATGTCTGAAGTATGATATGAATCTTGAAATTTTCGTAATATTTATTTTTGTTTATTATAAGATGACCCTAAATTTTAGACTTCATAGATGTTACTGCCATGATAAGTCCATCATTTTATCACGACTAAATTGCAGTATTATATGTTTAAAATAAAGATCAATTTTTTACAGTGTAACTGTAGGGGACATATTTTATGCAGTAGGTTAAAAGAAAGTTAAAATTGTACTGAAATAATTAGCCTACTTCATCCGTCAGTAAATAAATGCCCTTAAATTTCGAATCGTGTGCATTAGAGGTCACAGGGTCTTCACATACAGCTTTGGCTCTAGATTTGTATGGATAGACCTAAAACAAAATAAAACTTAGTTCTGTTACTCACCTGTTGTATTTTGATGGAAACTTTTACCAGTTGTACATGAAACATTGTTTGTAATGTTCCATATACTGTATATTTTTTTCCTATGCTATGGTATTCACAGCATGTTGAACAAATTTTATAGTATCATATTCTCTTCATGTACTGGAGAGTTAATTTTTTTATATGGTGAGTATTTGAATAGAAATATCTGTAGGGTCACATTATGATTAATGTAAGTGATTTGCGATGTGCTCTATAACTTCTGAAGGGACCCTATAACTGCTAGGTGTTCTGGCTTGGATTCTATAACTAACCCCTCACCAAAGGGCGTTATGAAGGGCATCTTGCCTTAAATCTCTGGCTCCAGCCTTTGTCTTCCTCAATAATGGGGATTAATAAGGACCCTGAAAATGGCATTCAAACTTAAAATGACCCTAACTCTAAGCTTAGTTTTTAAGGTTGAAGGCTGGTCTTGTTTAGAGGTATAAATAGAAATACTGTACTGTATATTACCGTAATATTAGTGAAGAATTTTTTTGTATTCATAGCACTTTATTATAGAGGTACTTGTTGCAATTGTTTATAAAATTCATTAAGTAGTATAATAATTTTCTGTTATTCTCTTTGACACAGACCTTGCACGTGGCGCAGAAGGGAGGTAGTGGTGTTATTGATGTTCCATCCTTTAAGGATATGAAAGGGGAATATGATTTTACAGTGTCAGTTGAAGAGAAGGAACGCACCACAAAGAGCCCTATGTGGTTGGTATGTATTTTGCTCATATTTAGTCTGTGTAATCATTAAGCACATTCATTTTATCTTTTGCACAAGATTAAACATTGTTAACTTAGATTCTACTGACTGCATATGTGTGTTGGAGTGTGTACATGCACGTGTGTGACATATAATGCATGACCTCATATTCTACTGAAGGAAGGCAAAAGGTTGACCATAAATGACTGTAGTTGTTATTGAATGAATAACTTACAATAATATATTAGTGTTATCATGAAATTATTCCAGCGAGATTACAGTAGACTTAAATGCCATATAGATTTCAAAGATTTGCGATTTTTCAGTTCCCTTTACACTTCTAGAGAATATTTATTCTGTATTTAACAGTTTTTTGTTGTTGTAATAGATAATATTGACAGGGGATGTTATTTCCTTTTGTAGTTTTGGTGTTGTCACTAAGAAGGTGTATGGTTTTTGAGACTATAATAGTCATTGCTGATAGACTGACATGCGAAGCAATGCGTCATTTGAAAAGTTTTGTAAAATTGGTGTACTTTGTATTGTATATTGATTTGAGTATTACTAATACAGTGTATTAATGGATGACTGGTGTTATTTTATTTTTATCTCTTACTCATGGGGGTGTTATAATACCTCTCCATGTACCTCAGAGTGTTGTAAAGCTCAAATAATTGGGGTGGAGTAATGGGGCTGGGAATCTCCTTGGGACTTCCTTCCTCAAAAGAGTCAAGTTTTTTTGCTTTGACTTAGCCACCCGACCTTATTAGGGAAATTATGGCTTTTGTATATAGAAATATTACAGTTTGTACTGCAAGGAAGAAACAATGTAATGCACTTTATGTATAAGTGTCTTGTATAAATTAAGAAATTTCCTACTGGCTCGGTAGTTTTAAAAAATAACATTTGTATATTTTTCTCTTCAGATGAGCAAGATAACGAACAAGCTCTACACAAATATAAATAAAGCTGTTCCATTCGAGGTTCGCATGAATAAGAATGCTCAGAGGAGGCAGTTCTATGTTCGTTCTACGGTCGTTTTTTCCAGTGTCCAGTTTCGTCTTTCCAATGTGATGCGTTGTCCAAACCACGCATCCCCTTCTGATGCCACCAATCATGGTAAGTTTGCGTATCATACGTGGATATATAATGGTCACTCTCCCTTGTAAGGGTGGTAGCCGAGTCAAGCCACACTTGCACCCAGAAGCTCATATTTCTCTTTCAGAAATTCAGTTTAACTTCTTAATGTTGGATTAATTTCTAGTTAATGCCCTGAAGATGTCAACTACCTTTACATATAGTTAGCATTATCATTTGTGATTTGTTTATTTTTTATCTGTGCTAATCCTCAAACTTGATTTTTATCATTTGACATGAAAGCTGTGACTACAGTATACAGTAACCCATGTTATTTCTTTAATTTATTTTTTATCTGTGCTAATCCTCAAACTTGATTTTTATCATTTGACATGAAAGCTGTGACTACAGTATACAGTAACCCATGTTATTTCTTTAATATATCCTCAGAGTTTCCTTACCCTGAACACGTGGTTAGAGCAGACCATCCTGATGCCAAGTACTTAACTAGCCCCTGTGGGCGTCTGTCAGTTCGTGTTCCTTTAGATGCAACTGATGGGTTGTGTTATGCCCCAATCCTCTTGAGATTCATGTGTTTGGGATCATGCGTTGGTGGAATTAATCGTCGTCCAATTGCCATTATACTGACATTAGAGGACAGGTGAGGTTTTACGTTGTCATCAGTGATATGAATGATTGTTAGACCAAGAGAGAAAGCGAGTAGATGTTGAGCATCGAGGGAATCATATCATTTGCCTCTTGCTCTTATTTTTTAATAAATTACTAATACTCAGTAGGTATACGTGTATAATGCCTGTAACGAACATACCAGTTTTAAATCATTTTCATTATAGATACAAGAACTATGTCTGCATGTCTTTCTGTG
The DNA here is from genome assembly GCA_037179515.1 of Halocaridina rubra. Lineage (NCBI taxonomy): Eukaryota > Metazoa > Arthropoda > Malacostraca > Decapoda > Atyidae > Halocaridina > Halocaridina rubra. Next base: position 74,511 of record JAXCGZ010020993.1, on the reverse strand, counting down.
TGATTTTTAGTCATATATTTAAAAACCTTCAGGTAGGCTATGCCACGATGAAATTGTACTGTAATGATGTATGTGCTAAAATACTCTTTTGCTCTGATCATTAGTAATATATTAGTTTTCTTTACAGGGAAGGTGTAGCATGTGGTCGTAAGGTAATTGATGTCCGTGTCTGTGCCTGCCCAACACGTGACATAAAAACAGATGAAGCAGCCTTTGCTAATAAGGGTCCAAAACGCAAAAGTTCTGTACTTGGGCATCAGGTGACTAATAATTATTATTATTATTATTATTATTATTATTTTATTTATTTATTTTTAATATATAGTCATGCATGTAAGTTGGAATGTGTCTTTTTCATGTTTTGAAACTCCTTATGCTGAAAACAATTTCTCTCTCTCTTTTTTTTTCTAATATAATGGTCTTTTATTATACATTTGGGATACATCTGCAACTTTGTCTCTATTTGATTCCAGGGATGTAATTTCAAGGAAATTACAATAACAATTTATATATTGATATTGTTGTATTACAGATAGCTCTCTGTAGAACACATCTAAGTTTATACTTGTACACTGGCAGAAACACAACCAATATTTCTTTTCATTGTTTAGCTATCAGAAATCATTTTAATATTCTGAATAAAAATTGCCTTACCTCATATTTCAAGCTGGTACCTCTTAATTGAGTTGTTGTTTGCTGTTTTCTATGTAGGTCTGAGGCCCCATTATGGAGGGCGGACACAGGTTGGAGCAGGGGAATTAAGGCTTGATGCCCTTCCGAATGCCCTGTGGTGCACTCATGTACGAGTTTGTCATGTCTTGGGGTTTAGTGTTCTAACCAATGTGCTACCATTACCGTGCTTCATGCAGTATAAGGCAGATATCCCTTACCATGAGATGGTTTAATTCCTCCTCTCTGTAATCCATCACAGAGTAGCTCTTCAAAATACTATTCCTTTCTACTTCACCTTGTTTAGAACTTGCCAGCTTTCAAAATACTATTCCTCTCTACTTCAGCTTGTTTATAACTTCCAGCTTTCTATTACTTTCCTCATCTTGCTAATATTTATCCTAAAAGCATTTAATTTTCTTGGAGGGACTGCATTATGGCAGTGGTTAAAGAGCTCAACTCGGGAGGTGGCAGATTTGCGATTGAACCCACCTTGGTGCATGAGGAAGGACATTCAGTCTTGATTCCCCAGCTCCAGCCTGTCAATATTCACCCCCACAATGGGGATTAGAAGTAACATAATGCCGAAAAAAGTATTCTTTTGATTTTCCATTAACTGTTGGTGTCCCCAATTCTTATCCATTCATTTCAATTTCGTTGTCTATTTGCCTCTTTATCGCATCCTTCATGACAATGTGCAAATGTATTTTGTCTTAATTACTGTAAATAAGATTAAAACCTCCAAATTCTGTCACCATTGTTGGCTGCTTTGTTTATGTATTACTAAGTGCTGGCTATATTTGGAAACTGTGCTCAAATTAATTGTCATATTACAATATTTACAGGATAAAACTACCACAGTAGTTTCCAAGAAACCAAAGAACGTGGAAATAAAATCAGAACGAAATGAGGACGATTGTTTGTACAATATACCGGTGAGTATCTGTCGATGCTGATTTTTTTTTTTTTTTTACCTAAGATCCTCAAGGAATTTAATTTCAAAGAATAATATTTTTTGCAGCTGTTGATGAATATTTTTTCCTTGAACATAACCCACGTTCGAGTATATGTTGTGATTCATGTTTTTCAGTCAATGAAGGCTATGAAGATGAATGCTACATCCACCAAAAAAATACAACTTTTGCAATAAAAAGGCAACGTCCTTAACACACACAAATATTTAACCTGTCATTCTTATCACATTTCAATTTTTTTTTTATATAACTCAGCACTTAGTACAGTTTAATATAAAAATTAAAGTAACTACAATTTTATACACAAATTGAGATACTTCAAATTTTTTGAAAAAAAATTTACTCTTCAAAGGAAATGCCTATAACTATTTGCTGCAAATAAAGTGCTCTATACAATCTAGCAGTAAATACTAGTATGTGCTTGATATTTTCAAGAGATATTTCTAGTGTGCTAGGAGGAAGACCACAGTGCTTAAAGCATTGGACATGAGAGATAACAGACCCATGATCAAGCTCGCAGTGGGGTATTAGGAAGGGCCTTCAGCTTGAATTCCCCAGCTCTGACCTGTTTGTGTCCACCCCTGTAATGGGGTATAATAGTGACACAGGAGCACAAGCTAATAACTGTCCAAGGTTTACATCTTCCTTGCTTGAGGAGTGATATTGGTAATATAGAAAAAGGTCCTGAACACTTAAAAAAGAGGTCTCTCTCACCCACTTTTCACAGCAGAATTTTTTTGAAACCATATTCTGGTAACAGGTTGTTCATTAATTACCAGTTTTTACTCTCCTTATTTTGCAGACATTTGTAGCAACACTTGGTGATCATCAAAGTCAATATTTTCTAAATACATTCATTTTTGTAGGTAAGAGGGAAAAAACTGTATGATTTTTTGACCAAGATGAAAGCTGTATACTACCAGACCCACCCTGAATATGCTGCCAAGTATCCGGATGATCTGATAAGGTATGGCTTTTACATTCAGTACATTGTGTAATAGTTTTTCGTTTTTAGGCATCACACATTTGTCATTCTTTCTAACTTACAAGCATGATTTTTTTTTTCTCTATTGCTTTACGGATTTATACCACATCTAACACGTTTGTCTTTTGAAGTTTTTTGTTTATACTAGTTCAGAATCACCTTTAGAAGACTAGCAGAGCCATTTTAAATGTCTTGGTCATAACTTACTCTCGGTAATTTTCTTTGTGTATTTAGTAATGCTATATATTTTTTTTAATTTATTTATTTATTTATTTATTTTTTATTTTATTTTATTTTTTTAAAAATAAAACATGGCTATATACAGATTATTGCTTAGGTGCAAGTATTTTTATGATCTCTGGCTGCTTTTTCTTTTAAAAGTAATTTATGCAGATTTTTAGAGTAGTCTAGCTGAATTACCATACTTTCTTCCATATGGTAATATAGGCACTTAGTGTGAATATGTTCTAGTCATTACGAATAATTTGTCATGTACTGGCCGTGACTGTTTGGCATGACTGGGGAAAACAACCTGGCCTGTGAGCAGGCTATACCTTACAAGCAGATTCTAACAAATGCCTTATTCACGGGCAAAGTGTGGAAGTTGTATATGACCTTCAGGTTTGCTCGTTTAACGCTATGATTACCGTTAACGATTGTTATACAAAAACTACTTGATAAAGCTAAGGAACTACTCCCACTGGGAATATTGATGAAAGAAATGTAATAATGCAGTATAGACATGATTGAAATTTAAAATTCATGTCTTTGGAGAAGGCTTAACATGGTACATTTTTTGAAATGTTGGTCTCATTATGCTGGTATCCTATACAATATCATATCTGATATTGTTGACCATATTAGAATTATCCAGTTGAGAACATAGCCAACAGTTCATCCAGTAACGAATGAGGTTAAAAGGTTTCCGCTTTCAAGATTTGGTTAACTGGAATAAATAAATGAGAAATACTTAGTAGTGCTACCGCTTGACTTGAGACAGTAGCATGCCATACTTGTCTCGGGTCACGTACTGTTGAACCATAGAAGCTGTGACTTACCATTAATATAATGAAATGAATTGTGATTAATGACATGTTTGGTATATGCCACAGCAAAGACTGGTTCAAATCTAGTGTATAGTGCTAGAGGTATTGTTTACATAATAGCAGTGCACTACTTATTAAGTTCCTCTGTTCCAGACCTTTTCCTCATATTGTACCAGGTCTGTGCATAGCAAATTCTGATCATTATAAGAGCAGCTTTTGCATATTTTAAAATGTCTCACATGTTCTTGTTACATGGCCATTATGCACCCATCTGCAATGAATATTCCTTTATTACTGGGGTGTAGTTACCCTTAGACACTTCTGGAAACCGACATACCAGTGAAAACAATTGCAAAGCCGTATGAACCTTAGCGTTGTTGCCGAATGAGGTTTAGCGTTATTGGAGAGCAAGTTTTAATGGCTACAAAAGTTGGAGTACTCTGCTGTTTATTGTAAAGCTTATTACAGTTAAAGATTAGATAGATTTGTTTTGACAGAATGTTTTAGAAAGTTGAGAATTTAGTCATTTTGATTATATAGGAAACTTTGAATTTTCAGTTTAGTTTAGAGAAATTATTGTCCTTTTTTTTTCTAGGAGAGTTTTGATTGTTAGTTGAAATTTCTTATCTGCAGAAGGGAAAGTTATTTTCTCACATAGATATATGAAATTTTTTTTTTATGCATTTACAGGTCAGCTTCCTAAAGCAAGTTTAGTTTTGTTATTAGACAAGTACATTATTGGCTGTCACTCTTTGCATAATACTCGATTTGTGTGGAATTGTAGTGGCTATGCATCTGTTACCGAATGGAGTTGATCTCCAATTGAACTGAAGTAGTTGTAGACAAATACTGAGTTTTCTGTATGACAGCTCATCCCATCTGTATTTTGCAATCCATGTGAAGAAGATATATGGTAAAATTGAGACCACATTTAAGAGAAATAATCTGATGATAATAATAACAGTTCTGTAAGGGATAACACCTCATATATGTTATTTTTTCTTTTTAAATTATACCCATAATTAGGACGTCTAATTTCTAAAGATATCTATTGTAGGTTTACTAAACTTGGTTTTACGAGGTTGATCTGTTTTACATGGTGTGACCACAATAGTTAACCAATTTTGCAGTTTTGTATACTTTTATTGTCAAAGTATAGGGATTTTTTTTTATTGTGTATACATCATTTACATTATGTAAGATATATTTACCTTTTGGTAGACATTTATTTCCATAAGCAGTTAAAAAATATTGCTGTGCTGAACTCAATATAATTTTCAATTGAAAGTTTTCATATAGTACATTTTATTTGTATAGTACATTTTATTTGTATAGATATGATCTTTGATTATAAAGGTACCAACAAGCATTTAATTTTTTTGTTAGTTGGACAAAAAGTTGGAATTTGTTGTGTTAATACCATTGTTGTAGCCATTAGTTGTTCTGAAGAACCAATTTTCTCCAGTGAGGAATTTCAAGAAGATTAAGTTTGAAAGATTCTTCAATAAGGTACACAAGGCAGAATATTATCCTACAGAGACCACACCTTTTGCTAATGTCTATGCTCCTGTATGTCTTAAAATCTCTAGCATTGGGTTGGTGTCTCTTCTTGCAGATGTGACCCTGCAATTGATGCATTCCAAGATCAACAGTAATTGAATCAAGATTGCCAAAACCAGCACAGGACCTCGCCTCAATGTTGTACTCCATCGGATATTCTTACGACATTTTCTAATAACTTCTTTAAAACCACATCAAGAAATTACCAAAATTTGGCAATAAGAAAGTCATTTAGTGAAAAGTGTTTTTACCTGTGCAAAGAAAATAACATACGTACACATTTACTTTGTCATATACAGTGGCTGTAATTCTCCTTGTATTCTTAATATCAAACTCATGGACACCTTTTTGGAATATTCTTGCAGCTCCTATCATAGACTTCCTTTTATGCCATGAAAGTTGGATGGCTTTATTTTTAAAGTAAAGTTTTCCATTTAGGGACAGAGTTAATAATCCATTTCTTGAGGTTCTTTGTCATGCACAGCAGGTGACTGAACATTTATAATTCGTAGCCAGCCGAGCTGGGTCACCCTTTCATAGCATGATTCCTTCCTGTGTGTCTGTATTGCGTTCTGCTTCTTGAATTCGCAAAGCATTTTACCAATTACGACTTCTAACTGAGTCCATTCCTGTGCTCGATAGACGTTAATGAAATTGGTTATAATGTAAACATCTGTTTTAGAGGCTTGATTGCTCTATCAGTTGATGCTTATAGGTAAGATCTTTTACATTAAGAATTAAATTATAGGATAGAAACTTCTCATATATCTTTGTATTTTGCATTTTAATTGACCAATTAAAACATCTCATAACCCATAGACATGGGGACATCTTACTGGAGACAGTGCTTTTAGTAGGTAAGGCAAGTAATTGTTACATATTAAGGGTCCAGAACTATGTAGGTAATATGCGAAATGTTTTAAAACTTTTAATAAAAATGAACTTTGCAGGTTTTTTAATTATGCACTAGTTTCACAAGGAATATAGACGCTTTGGTGTGTTTCTGTGATTTTACTGAAATAATACATATTAATCGACTAAGTTTTTCCGTGGTTCATTTCAAGGATTCAGAGACTGCCAAGTATGTTATCACAATTTTCCCTATTGCGAGTATGTACTTTACACACAGTAAGTGCCATAAATTTTAGTTTTTATTTTTCTAATGTATCGCTATATGCAGTTTGAAAAACAGGGTAACCTCTCTATTAGTTGTTTTTGTGTTTTATGGCAAGAGTAGAATTTAAAGGAGAGATTGGCATCCACCCTCTCCCCTCTCATTCCATTTAAATGCTAATCAAGAATAAGAAGGTGGAATGCTCTTTTCTCACCAATAGGAATATCTCTTCATAATCTACAGTGAATCAGATAGCTAAGAGATCCAAATTTTTTTTTCCCAACCACCTGGAATAAGCATGTAAGCTCTGAATCTATGATGACAATAATATACAAATGAAACTGGAAGCAGGGCTGAGGATTAACTCGGTTCCATGCAAACGCCCAAACTTCTCTTATGCTTTTGTCTTGTTTTGTTGGTCAAGAATTTAGTGAGAGTAAGTGCTGTTGCATGAATGACAGATTATGTGTGTTAGTGAGTTCCATTTAAGATTGCTCGACTTTTTATTAAAAGTTGAAAGGATACGAGATGCTGGTAATGTCTTAAATGTTAGTTTTTGACATTATATTAACTTGCATATTTATATACATTTTCATATTTTATTATATTTGTTTTCTTTATAACAAACTTGTTATATAATAGTCTATGATTCATATATAGTCAAGATAAGGAGGTACTGACTTGCTTTTTATAACTTATTTGTAAAATGTAGCTTACTGCAACCTCACAAAGAAATGACTAGTTATTTGAGAATAGGCAGTCTGTTCTACCAGTTTTAATTGCTTTCCCGAAAAAATTTTCTGATGCCTAGATATATCAGTAGACACTGAGAAACTTCTGTATGAAAAGACAAATGTGACATTAACAGATATTCATTTAAGTAGAAGGTAAAGTGGTGAGGAAGGGGAGTGATGTTATTGTTCATGTTTGGCAATGATTTATTTTTCATCTCTGTTGTGACTCAAATCACTTTCCATTTCACTTTGGTGTTATCGTTTGCCTTACTTGGCACCGAGGTGTAGTGTGGCTTAACTGAGACCCTCTCAGCCTGCATGACCAATATACCACATGGCTTGTCGTTTGACTTCCAAGATGAAGTTCTAAAACCAAAGCAGTTTTTGTCAGAAAAAAGTTTGAACAGAATCGTTCAGAATCACTATATATAAACACACACAGAGGGTCCTTGACTTTCGTCTCAGTTCTGTTCCTCAAGACGTGTCGGAACCAGATTTTCCGCTTAAGTCAAAATAAACCTAAATAAGCACCCATGTCACCCCACCTATATTAATGCAGTAGTAAAGTTTTTAAATTTTCCTAGCGTTTCTCCATCTAATTTCACTTCCATGGTGTTGCAGTTAACTTTTCTTCAAAGCATTGTCATCAGAAGAAGCTGTTTTACATTTGAAAGACATTATACAGGCCATAGATTATCAAAAGAAGACATTATAAACTGAGGACCCCATGTTGACCTACGACGTTTCATTGTTACGATGCATCTCCCATATATTATTAAGAAATCCTTGTTTAGACCTACGTAATACGAACTTCACGTGGGAACAGTTGGTTGAGTGTGGAGGAAGAATACGTCAACTTGCATTAGTTCTAGTTATGTTTTCACATGTCATAAAAACGGTGTGTTTTTATGTGTTAGATTATAAATTTTACTACGGCGTTAGCATAGGTGGATGAGGTAGGTGGTTATATTGATGTTCTGACTTACGTGAAAAATCGAGTTTTGACGTGTTGTAAGGAACGGAACTCTGTCGTAGGTCGAGGACATCCTGTATACACACACACACAGAGCATCCCCGTTTTAAGTCGTTCTGCTGTTACATCAGGGACAAACTAATATTAAGTAAATTATTAATAAATAAATTTTTCGACATACCAGTCATCTAGATACAAACCAACCACAGTAGTAAAGGTAAGCAATACTGTATAGTGTACTTTTAACTATTTTTATGTATTAGATTAAGAACTTAGATTATTTTTCTGTTTTGGAGTACCTGTATTTATATTTAGCATTTGTGGGGGACCTAGGTTTGAATTGTGTTTTCCGGCATACATCGAAATTGGGTTGAAGTCAGCTGTCAGGATGGAACCACGACTTAAAACAGGGTCCCCTTGTGTATATATATATATATATATATATATATATATATATATATATATATATATATATATATATATACAGTGTTCCCCCCCTTATCGCGGGGATTCGGTTCCGGGACCTGGCGCGAACCAGGAAAATCGCGGAGTAGGATCAGCCTATATGTACATAGATACTTTAATTAATTTTTACGTTTACACCATATAAACTGTATAAACCCTCCCTGTACTGTTAACAAACCACCCTTTACTTCATAAATAACAGCATGCAAGCGTAAATTTATATTACATACTCATGTACATAGGTATTTTACAATTATTTTTACGTTTACTGTATAAACCCTCCCTGCACTGTTAAAAAAACACCCTTTACTTTATAAATAACAGCATGCAACATAAATTTATATGTACATGATAGGTAAACTTACCTTATCTGTTATGGTTAACATTTTCCTTTGCCGCTTAGGCTCACTACAAGAAGCCTTAGAAGATGAAGGATGCTTGGAAGGCATTGCAAAGGTTAAAATATGCAAGTAAAAAAATCACAAGCAAAACATATTAATAATAATAAGCTCAACGTGAACGGCGCACACGAGTGAGGCGAGACAGTGGAAGATGGTGGAAGCCTTTGTCCGAAACGCTGATAGCGGTATCATATTTTACATGTTGCAATACTGTTAGTATTTATGTTTTTTAAAATTTTTTACTGTTTTATTATTCTTAGGCTAAGAAATACATTTATATTATCAATAAAATCATGAAACTACTGGAAATATAAATATATATGCTAGCTCACGTAGCTGCGACCCCAATACATTGTACGCTATCGAACACAAGCAAAACGTTTAATAAGCGCAACGTGAACGGCGCACATGTGAGTTAGACTGAACGAGCCTTTGTCCGAAACGCTGATAGCGGTATCGTATTTTACATGTTGCAATACTGTTAGTATTTATGTTTTTTACTATTCTTTACTGTTTTATTATTCTTAGGCTAAGAAATACGTTTTTTTATCAATAAAATCATGAAACTACTGGAAATATAAATATATATGCTAGCTCACGTAGCTGCGACCCCAATACATTGTACGCTATCGAACACTATTTCGCATGATGCAATACTGTGAGTTATACTGTACGTACGTATATCATTCAGTTATTAGTACAGTGTATATTAATTTAAAATTCATTTACTTATTTGATGATTTTACAAAATCTATTGTACTTATTCATTGTAATTTGGACCAAATATTCCTTTTCTAAAGATTATACTTTTGAAAAGAGGTGGTCAATAAACGTATCTATCTATCTATCTATCTAAATTTATGTTTTTTGCGATTGTTTACTGTTTTATTATTCGTAGGCTGGGAAATATATTTTTTTTATCAATTAGATAATGAAATATGTTTTTTCATTAAAAAAATGAAAATAATGAGAATTTTTATTTTTTTAATATTTTAATATTTTTGCATATACTGTACCCAAAAAATAAAATAATCATTTGCCCCCCCCCCCCCAAAAAAAAAAGTGGTACAGTGAAAACGCGAACCAAGAAAAGCGATACGGGGGGAACACTGTATATATATATATATATATATATATATATATATATATATATATATATATATATATATATATATATATATATATATATATATATATATATATATATATACACAGTGATCCTTCGCTGGATCGCGTTTCTTGACTCGCGTTTTCACTGTACCACGTTTTTTTTTGGCAAATTATTATTATTTATTTGGGTATATGCAAAAATATTAAAATATTAAAAACATAAAAATTCTCAGTATTTTCCTTTTTTTAGTGAAAAAATATATTTCATTAGCTAATTGATAAAAAAAAATTATTTCTCAGCCTACGAATAATAAAACAGTGAAAAATAGTAAAAAGCATAAATTTAGATATACGTACGTACAGTATAACGCACAGTATTGCATCATGCGAAATAGTGTCCGATAGCATACAATGTATTGGGGTCGCAGCTACGTGAGCTAGCATATATATTAATATTTCCAGTCGTTTCATGATTTTATTGATAAAAAAAGTATTTCTTAGCCTAAGAATAATAAAACAGTAAAAAATAGTAAAAAACGTAAATACTAACAGTATTGCAACATGTAAAATACGATACCGCTATCAGCGTTTCGGACAAAGGCTCGTTCAGTCTAACTCACGTGTGCGCCGTTCACGTTATGCTTATTAATATGCTTTGCTTGTGATTTTTTTACTCGCGTATTTTAACCTTTGCAATGCCTTCCAAGCATCCTTCATCTCCTAAGGCTTCTTGTAGTGAGCCTAAGCGGCAAAGGAAAATGTTGACCATAACAGATAAGGTAAGTTTACCTATCACGTACATATAAATTTACATTGCATGCTGTTATTTATAAAGTAAAGGGTGGTTTTTTAACAGTGCAGGGAGGGTTTATACAGTAAACGTAAAAATAATTGTAAAATACCTATGCACATGAGTATGTCATATAAATTTACGCTTGCATGCTGTTATTTATGAAGTAAAGGGTGGTTTGTTAACAGTACAGGGAGGGTTTATACAGTTTATACAGGGTAAACGTAAAAATAAATTAAAGTATATATGTACATATAGGCTGATCCTACTCCGCGATTTTCCTGTCTTGCTCCGGGTCCTGGAACCGAACCCTCGCGATAATGGAAGGAACACTATATATATATATATATATATATATATATATATATATATATATATATATATATATATATATATATATATATATATATATATATATATATATATATATATATATTACAGTGGTGACACCAACCCACGAACAAATCTTTAACAAATTTTGACCCCACATCACGAACAAAAACCAACCCATGAACACACGTGTTGGCCTGGCGACCACGTTTCCCGCTCGCCAGCTCTCAGTACTGCACTGATGCCCGCACTGTGTTGTTCATTCTTGATCGTTTCGTAGTTCTTGCATTATTTTCCATTGTTTTGCCTTTCAGATAGCCCTTATTATAGCTCCTAAGAAAGTTAGAAATCATTATTGACAGTGGTGTCAAACACCCTAGATGCATAACAGTGGAAATGAAGAAAAAAATAATTTCTAAGCATGAAAATGGTGTTCATGTGTCTGATCTCGCCACACAGTATAACATGGTGAAATCGACTATCTACTATTTTAAAGAGTAAAGAGATCTACAAGGCGGATGACGTGGCTAAGGAAGTAAATATATTAACGAAGAAAAGGTCACAGTTAATACAAGAGGTAGAAAAGTTATTGGTGTGGATAAATGAAAAACATCTGGTTGGAGATAGTGTTAGCAAGGCCATAATATTCGCTAAGGCTTTGCAAATCCACCAAGACTTGGTAGCGAACTCTCCAAGTTCTAGTGGCGCTAAAGTTGCCGAATTTAAAGCCATCAGTAGCTGGTTTGAACACTTTCGTCGATGAACTAGGATTCATAGCGCCATTAGACATGAAGAGGTGGCTAGTTCTGATCAAAAGGCAGCGGATTCTCACGTGAAGGAATTCACTAATTTTATCAAGTGTGATGAAATGGGACGCTTTTGGAAGAAAATGCCCAAAAGAACCTATATAACCCAAGAGGAGAAGTTACTGCCTGGCCACAAACCAATAAGAGACAGGCTTACACTTTTATTGTGCGCTGATGGTAGTGGGGACTGTAAGATCAAGCCTCTTTTAGTTTACCACTCAGAAAATCCACGTGTTTTTAAAAGCAATAACGTGTTGAAAGCTAGCCTTCCGGTAATATGGAGGTCAAATCCAAAGACTTGGGTCACGCAGATTGTATTCCTAGAGTAGTTGATTAATATGTTTGTGCCAGCAGTGAAGAATTATCTTGAGGAAAATGACTTGCCCCTTAAGTGTCTCCTCTTAATGGATAAAGCTCCTGCCCATCTTTCAGGTGTGGAGGAAGATCTTGCTATACAGTACAGCTCTATTAAAGTCAAATATCTGCCTCCCAACACCACTTTTCTCCTCCAGCCCATGGACCAGCAGGTAATTTCTAATTACTGTTTAAGCAGTTGTATACAAAGGGTGTTTTTACCAGGTGTTTCCAGGTCACCAATGACGGATTCGACCCTTCTTGATTTCTGGAAAGAACACTTTAATATCCTTCACTGCATTGGCCTCATTGAAAAAGCATGGAAGGAGGTCTCATATTGCACATTGAACTCACCTGGAAGAAACTTTGGCCAGGTTGTGTGACTGATAGAGACTTCGAGGGCTTCAAGCAGGAGTTAGCTATCAAAATTGCGAATGAAACTGTGGGCACGGGCAAAAGTTTGGGCTTGGAGGTCAGAGAGGAGGATGTGGAGGAGCTGGTGGAGGACCACAAAGAGCTTACCACAGATGAATTAATTGAGATCCAAGTGAACATGTGAAGAGATTATCGAAGAGGAGCAGTCAGCCTGGGAGGGGGATGAGAGGGTAAAGGTGTCCAGTGAAGAATTTAAAGAAATTTTTAGTAAGTGGAATGATGTGCAGGCTTTTATTGAGAATCATCACCCAGATAAAACTGTGGGCAATAGAGTAGTGAACATGGTAAATGACAATGTGATGAATATTTTTAGAAAAAGTTACCATATAAAAAAAAAAAAAAACAATTTTCTCTGGATTGTTTCCTTGTGCCAGTAAGCAGGGATGCAGCTACCAAAAAAGAAAAGAGAGGAAACACCAGTAATACAGCCTGTATCGGAAGAGTTCTCAAACGTTTTTGTGGAAGGGGTCTCTCCTTTCAAAAATTAGAGTCCCTCCTCCTCCTCCTCAACCACCATCCATATATGCCAGCGACATTCATCCACAAAGGTAAAGACAGTACTGTACCACGTTTTATTTCAGTAGAGTAGAATTCCTTTTTATTATTAATGTAATTTTCCTTTTACAGATAAAATGGCTATGACCTGTATTATATTTCAAGTTTTTACTGACTAGAAAAATTTTAAAATGAATATTTATTGTGACTAGGGATGGATTAATTGAATTTACATGCTTTTTAATGGGAAAAATAAATCCAACCCACAAACAGGTTTTGGGAATGGATTAAATTTTAGGTTGGGGTCACTACTCAGTGATGACCCCAACCCACGAACTTAATCCGTTCCCAAAAACTGTTCTTGGGTTGGATTGTTCGTAGGTTGGAGCATTTTTTCCTATTGAAAAGCATGTAAATTCCATTAATCCGTTCCTGGTCACAATAAATATTCATTTTAAAATTTTTTTAGTCACTAAAAACATGAAGTATAATGCGGGTTACATATATTTCATCTGAAAATGAAAAATTACGTTAATAATAGAAAGGAATTCTTCTCTACTAAAGTAAAACATGTACATATTCAGGTATACAGTATACACTAGTTGATTCCCAGTATAAAGTAGCAAAGTCCAACACTTAGAAAAGGTTGTCATATTCTTCCACTAATAACAAATACAGTAGGAAAGAGTACATACTGTAGTTAATAAAAAAAATGTATGTAAGAAACAGTACTGTATTTACCTTTGTGGATGATTGTTTCTGGCATACGTGGATGGTGGTGGAGGAGTAGGAGGAGGGGACTGTTTCTGGCATACGTGGATGGTGGTGGAGGAGTAGGAGGAGGAGACTAATTTTTGGAAGGAGAGTCTCCCAATATCACTAACACTTTTAACTTTCTTAGGAGCCATAATAAGGGCTATATGAAAGGTAAAACAATGGAAAATAGAGCAAGAATTACTAACAGATCATGAATGAACCACACACCACGGTCATCAATGCAGAACTGAGAGCGGGCGAGTGGGACACATGGTGGCTTGGCCAGCACATGCGTGTTCATGGGTTGAATTTTGTTTTTGGGTTGGGGTCAAATTTTGTTCGTGGGTCGGGGTCACCACTGTGTATATATATATATATATATATATATATATATATATATATATATATATATATATATATATATATATATATATATATATATATATATATATATATAAAATGTCCCTCAACTCCCACGAGGAAATCTTCCGCGAACTTGAGTATGGAACTAGTATGTAACAAAAAACTGAATTTCTAGCACACAGTGAATTTCATCATGGCAGGAGAGAGCAAATGAGTGTACCACTTGAAGCCGTCTTTGTAGTGTGAGCTTCTGAGTGAGACCTGTGTCAATAGTTTGTTGCCTTCTTAGCATACGCGAAGTTTTTCTTTTTCAGAATTTTGTGGTGTGTGACGATTATTATTATAGTTATTATTTTCATTACTACTATTGTTTTTATTACCCGAGGAGTGTTTGTTATTTTTCATAATTGTGTGGTGTGTGACGGTGTCTGCATTTCCGGTGATGCGAAACTGGGGGAAAATTAGTCTGCATTCGCTGAATGCAGCTACTTGAGAGAAAATTTTTTTAACAGTACTAGTGTTTAGCCAGCATTATCTCCCAAGTTCGTGATACAGTGCTGGTATAAACTGAGAGAACAGTAAATATCTGATCAGAGAATATGTGCCGTTTTTTTTATTTGAAGATGACATATCAGAAGGCAAAGGATCAAGTTAACTTGTCTCATCCTTCCCCTAAAACTTTTGTCAGAATTATCATCTCAGACTTTAGCCTTTGGTAAGTGTTAACGTATTTTTATTTGTGATAATAGAGTGAGAGAAACTGATGAATTGTAGCAAAACAATATTTGTTTTTCCAATTGACTTTTATCATATTTCTTAATCTTTTTCTCTTCTTATTATGCTCATATTATTATTAATAATTTTTGTAATTATTGTTGTGATTATAATTATTATTTAAGCTTTAACCATATATTACCAAAAAAGATGTATGATGAAAAATAGTCGTGGTTAGTTATAGGGTATACTGTGCTGCATACAAAGTGCTAATACCATTAAAAGAGGGGTCCTGACTTTACGGGAATTTTGACTTCCGCAGCTAGTGGTAGAACCAATTACTCGCTGAAGTTGAGTGAGTTTATATATATATATATATATATATATATATATATATATATATATATATATATATATATATATATATATATATATATATATATAAATTTAATAATAGTAATACCTGTAATAATAATTATAATAATAATACAGTAAGAGTTATAAGAACACATTGTCATACTTATATTACTTATTATTCTCTACACTACAGGCCAGGACTCAGTCGTGCAAGGTGATAGATATGCGATGATACTGAACACTTAATTTATTTAGAAGCTACATAGTTCTTCTGGCCTCAATGCCCCTGTCCCCTTAACGTAATGCTATATGTATAGGCGCCCACAATACTGTGTGTTCCCTCGCTCGTTGTTTGACCCTTTTTATCACCTCGGATCGTTCAAACATACAAAGAGGTGGTGGGCATAGTTCTTGGTCGTGCCTCCACCAATAGGCTTCTAGAGAAGGGGAACTACCCCATAACCTATGGTGTGGGGGCGCCTAAAGAATGCCAGGTTTTCCCGCCAATTTTGAGCAGGTCTCAGAGAACAGAGATTCTAGCTTGTACATGGGACACTCATGGGTGTGATATATACGTCAATATAAAAATAATAATAATAATTGGAGAAAAGAATAACAAAAGCCTAATAAAGTTAACCATGATATAAAGACTTTCTCAGTGAGAAAGAAAAAAAAATGGAGAATTCAGGAGTAAATACCAAGGGTAACTTATACAGTGCATATTTCTCAAACAATTTGTTTTTAAACAGATCAGAATAATAAGCAGTTAATAAATGTATGCTATGATGGTTAAAGAATACCCAAGTAATATGACATACAGATGATATAGTGCTTGAGGTAACTACTCTATTGTCCCTGTCTGCCATTTTACCATTGATACAGTGGACTGACGTGTATATATATATATATATATATATATATATATATATATATATATATATATATATATATATATATATATATATATATATGAATCATTTTTTTACCCAGACCGGGACTCGAACCTAGGACTTATGATATATATATATATATATATATATATATATATATATATATATATATATATATATATATATATATATATATATATATATATATATATATATATATATATATATATAAACCAAACCCTGTCATTGATCAGCAAGGTACGGAGTCATCCTCTTCCACTTTTAAGTTCTCTTTTTAATGCAGGTATTGAGTATTGCATTTGTCTGAATGCAAGGGCATTACATATTTTCTGTCAAGTCTTGCAGTTTAAAAAAGTATTATAATTTATGAGAATGGTGCAGTATAATTTAAGAATTGTGATAAATGGGTGTTTAGTTTCTGAATTTTTTTTCTTCGACATTAGTCTGTTGAGAATGTTATTGTAACATATTGTGTTTATGAGAAAGCTTGTTGAATTTGATTTGGTAGTATCTCTGCTTATACATCGTGTTATTGGCATGAATATACATTGTTTCACTTACCAGGGAGTTTGCAATGATTGGATATCTAATAACAAGGGTACGTTACTATCATGACCCTTCAGACTTGTGTGGGTTTTGTTGCTCCATTAGTCTTCTTCTTCTTCTTCTTCGTCTACATCTTTTCCCATTAGTGATCATCTATATTTCTTCTGTACATATTTGTGTTCCTGCTGGGTGTTTTACCTTATAATTTCAATATTTCTTCCACTGTCTATGCAAAGATTACTCATTGCCATTGACCCTCTAGATTGGGGTCCAGTGCCATTGGTGGGTAGTGTTTAAGTATAGAATACCTTATTGATAAATTTTAAATACCCAGTACAGGTATTTGAAAGTGCAGTTTGGCTGTAGAATTTACAAACCTATACTAAACATACTATAGATATTAAAATACTTGAACATTATGATTTATGTTTCTCCAGTAATTTATTTCTGATGCTGCTAGTATTACTTTAATAAACTGGAAGGTCTTTCACCACTTTTGCTTAATGAAGAAAAACTATTAGATTGTATCTTGGGCAGTACGTCTAATACTGATGTACATGTGTACTAGAATGTTTAAAAGCTTACATAGGAAATTGATGTTTTGTATGTATTTTATGCAAGTGTCCTGCTAACCACTGTTTGAAGTAATAATTCCTGTTTCAGATTGCATCTAATTATAATTAAATGTAAGATTAATTATTATGATGGGAAAGTGCCGTCAAGTATATTCATAAGCACATAGAATAAAAGCATTTCCTTTTTCAGCATGCAGACTGATGAATATATCAAGGAGGATTTGAAAGGCGGAAATCTGCGAATAGATGTTGGAGAGAGTGAAACTGTTAATTGGGACTCTGGGGGAGATTCACCTCAAAGAATTGTCATAAGTCATGATGCTCAGTCTGGTACCTTGGTGGCGAAAAATAGCAGTCCCTTAAGTAAACTGACTCCTAATATCACTATATCCCCACAACCTGTCCAGCTTAGGCTGTGGTCTGATATGTGTATTGAAGACATGTCTTTTCCTCAGGAAGATAATACTCCTGAATTTACGCCTAGCTCAAGTGCACAGAGAAATTGTATGATTATTAATTCTTCAAAAGTAAATTACCATCCAAATTCAAATAATACATCTGATTTAGTTACTGTTTCAAATCAAGTAACAGAGAAAGTCAATCATATTCCCAAACATATTCCAGTGAGGCAGGTTCCCTATAAGCCAGGAAGTACTAGTGTTAAAACCAAAGTCATGCCTTTACTAAAACCTGTTAATATTCTGAATAGAGGCAGTAAAAGTGGTAGAAGTTCTAAGAAAAAGATAGATAGTAGTTCATATAGACCATTAGATTCTATTGAATCTAATCAGAATGGGGCATATGGAAGTCCATCTTCCCCACCATTAAGCCCAGAAATGCGTGCTGCTTATGTGTTAGCTGAAGGTTTTAAAAATAATAATATCATTACACAATAACAATTGTAGTGGAATTCTTCGTTGCTTAGCTAATAAAACTGTCATGTTATATCCAAGGAATATCATCTTTCGTGAGGAATTTTAAGTTTTTGGTAAAATGTGTGAAAGTGAAATTGTCATCCTTGTTGAGGCAATCTTGGTAATTGTTTAACTTTAATGGATTCATGAACAAATAATTTATCTACTGTATATAGATTATTATAGTAAAACCGTTACATCTGGTTTACTCTGATGTTCACTATTATGGAAATATACATTGTCACATTATAGATATTGTACAATCATAGTACTTGCAAAATTAAGGTAATATTTTATCAGCTTTTAACAGATTTATTACCTAGGGAACTGTAAAATTTAGTATTCAGATGATAGAGTTAATGTCCAATACTGATATACAGTTGCTAGCATTTTACAGTTTTAATAGGTCTGATTTGACTATACATAGCTAGAAAATATTAAAGGAAAATTCAGAAACTTTTTCTCCAAAATATACATTTAGCATTTACTGTCCTCCTTTTACATATAATTGACTTGTGACTGTCAAGTTCAGTTTCATTCTTTAGGCATGATTAAGTATTCTGTACAGAAGTTGGGAGTAGGTTATATGTGAAGTTCAGACTTTTTTTATAAGGCTTTTAAACTCACTAGATTGATTCATGAGGGTTGTAATGGTTGTTGTTCCCAGAGCTGCATAGCCGAATAGCCATGAGTCCCTAAGGAAAGCAATACTGATCTCAGGCTTTCCCATTGAGCTCTAACGGAGTGTACATCTTATTGGTGTTGTATCTGCTTATGTACAGCCAAAAAGGTTTCCTAGGTTTTTCTGTGTCCCTGGCTGGAAGATGGCTTTAAGAAATAACTGCCAGAGAGTCACTAAACGGGATAGAAAAAAAATTGTTTTACCATCTGTTTTGTTGAGAGATGAGGTAACTGGCCGAGTGACTGAAACCTCTCCCAGGCTCTTTTACCCCGTGAGGGGCAGTTGTTGGTTGTGGCAGTTTGTCCTCTTTTGCTACTTCTAAGTTGCAGCTCTGGAGGGTGGACCTACAACAAATTTGCCACTCCAAGTCTGAGGGTAGCAGTAGAATCAAATGACCATGGAAAATGAGGGACATATGTATTTGGAAATGGGGAATGTACTTTGTTAAGGCTAGTTTTTGCACGTACTCTGTATTATCATTCTCGACCTCAAAGAGATCCTCATGACACTACTGCAATTTCTTAATTTGTAAATAGAGATGATACTTTTAATTGTAGTGCATTATATGACAGTTTTTATTAGTTAAAGGTATGAGGAATTCCACCTAAACAGAGATTTACTAAAACAAACAGAGATTTACTAATTAAGTTTACTTGTGCCTTTGAGAAATGTCATTACTGTTTAGGGGTATTGGAATGGAGAGTTCTTTCTCAGTTTCATAATTATAATACGAAATTTAATAAAAATATGGAGATGGTAATTAAGAAACTAGATTTCTTACTTCAGTTTTTTACTTTTCCATTACCTTGAAGTTTATTTCCCTTTCTAAATATGTTGCTGTAAATTTATATCTATAGGGTAAATCTTGTAGTTTACAGATACCTCAAGTGCAGCTCTTATATTAGTTATTAGCAGGTGATTGCAGTAGCATAGCAGTAAAATACTTGACTTAGGAAGTGACAGATCCGGGTTTGAGGCCATGGTGGGGTGTTAGGAAGGACCACCAGCCTTAATACCCCAGCTTCAATCTGGTTCGACCCCCAAGTGGGGTCTAAAGTGACAATAATATAAGTTAACAAAAATATTATTCAGTGAACAGGTACGGAAAAGACTTTGAGTAGAAACATCCAGTTTTGCTTTGAAAAAATTATTTTCCAGAAATATATGAAAATATTAATGGAATTTTAATGAGCTGAAAAATTACAAATGCCAGGTAGGAAAAAAAAAAAAAATGAAGCTGGAATTTTCAGCCTAAAAATTAAGACGCAATTACGGTGTTACTTTAGTTACCTTGTTATACTGTATATCCTTATTTAATGGATGTTGTGATAATTTTGGTAAATAATTTCCAGACACACACACACACACACTCTCTCTCTCGTATTATTGACAGCAAGAGTAGCCAGGAGAGCTAGAACAGCTTTATGTCTCTTAGTGTTTAGGAGATTATCCACCTGTTTACTGAATTGCAATCTTAGTTTCATGTGTCTCAATTAGTCCTCATACAAATGCAGATGGACACAGACATGGAGCTGGGGATATTAGGCTGGTTGTCCTTACTGAATTGTAAGATAATTTTATGAGGTACTCAGTTGATTTAAAACTGCTTTTTGAGCATCGTGAACTGTATTACCTATAAGACTAGTTATTTCTATAAGTTAAGCAAGTTAATCAGCAACTTATATCATGTACATAAATTACATAGCATGAAACCTACGGGCCGTTCTTTGAACAAGGGCCCGTGCCAACAGGTTGGCTTTAACCTCAAACAACAACAACAACAACAAAACTGTCATTAGGGTTTACGTATATAGTGAACAAAATGTATAATGATCTGTTAAGCAGTTTCCCACTTGTGTGACTAAATGAAAAAAAAATTGAGCATAGTTACATTTACTAAGTTTTAGTCTATGAAATCGGCTACAACACAGTTTTTACAGATATATTTGTAAATTGTGGGGTTTAGATATCTGCAAAGCTGTCTTTTCTTACAAAAATAATATGTTGACCAGTTTAGTCTCTGCTGTAGAGTGAAAATAAGCCTGACTGCTATGCAGAAAGAAAACTTGTGTAATACTGTACATTAATAATCGTATGTGAGATGTAAAATGGATGTGTAACTAATAAGTGAAACAAAGTTGAATGGAAATAGATGAGTCGTGGGGATTGTGGTAGTTTGGGTATCTAGAGTAAGAGAGATAAGAGGCTGAGGAAATGCCCTCTGTGTTAAGTAAGAAGCTGCGTAAGGAAGAGGTTAAATGGAAGGAAGCTTCATCGAGCATTTTGCAACCATTAGATTGGGATGCGAGTGTGGTTGCATATGGTCCTGGCAGTGAAAAGGAAAATAACTTTTTTTGGATCGATATACATTGTGTGCAGGGGTGTGGAATGAATGTGAATATAGTGTTGCTGGGTGATAAAAATGTCAGAATAGGAGATGAAGCAGTGGATGGTGTTATTTGATAGTATGGAATGCCTAGGAGTAAATTTAGAGGGAAAGTACTAAAAGATGTATACCAAGAAAACTTGGGATTGCTAATACTGTGTTTTAAGAGGAAAGATCTGCATAAGTATCGTGGGCCAGAGTGGATAGTTGTCAAGTAGCAGATGGGGCCTTGTTGTATTATGTAGTGGTGATCAAGAGGATCAATGTTACACTGTTGGATAGGTTAGAGTGAGTGATAGAATGTCTTGCCATTGCCAGTTGAAAGAAAAACAGTGAATGAGAGGTGGAGTTAAAAATGCTGTAAATGACTGAGATGTTAAGGTTGAGAAGAATGTAAAGTACCAAGCAAGTCTGTAGTATGTTATGAAAGATGATGGAGGAGGAAGTGGAAGGCGAATGAAGTGGTTTTATGAAAGAAGTTTTGAAGTGTGGAATGAGATGGATGGAAGCTGAAGGATACCTAGTGATTAGTGGAATGAAAAGGCGAGTGCAGCAATGGCAGATAAACACACATATGCTGTTTAGATTAATATAGAGGAAATGAGGACACCTGAGAGGTACATGGTGAAGAGGCAGGGGGTTAGTGAAGCTGGTGGTGAGAAAGAAAAATGAGAGGAGGATGTGAGGTAGAGATGTTTTTCTGAAAAGAATTAAAAAGTACTGGAAAGAATTGAAAACACTGCAATGAGTTTAGTAGGAAGAATATGGTAAAAGGAGCAATGTGAGTTACGAGTGGATGAGAGGGAGGTGAGAGTGAGATTAGCTAAGTAATGAGAGTTCTTGTTGCATATGGAGGATGATAGAGAGGTGGTGACTGGCTATGGGAGATATTTGGAGAATGCTGCTGATAGGTGAGAAAAATGAGATGGAAAATATAAGGGAAGTGGTATCAGTGACACTGATAGTAATCAAAGCTGGTTAGGCACCTGGATTAAATAGGTGGTATGTGGAATCCAGACTAAAATGGAGTCATTGTGGAATGGAGGGTGAGGTCCCAACTGATTGGAGGACCACATGTATACTCCCACTATGTAAGGAGGTGGTAGAAAGTTGTAAATGTAATAGTTTCAGATGATTTAGATTGCCGTTAGTAAGATATTTGGGTGAGTGTTGGCGAAAATTTGAAGAGGAATAGAGATTGGGTATAGGAGAGGAAAAGTGAAGGGATTATGTATTTCTGGTAAGACAAGTGTGTGAGAAGTATACAGAAAAAGATAGGGATGAGTGTTGGGTTTTCATTGACTAGGACAAGCATATTTTAAAATGATAGAGAAGCAATGAGGAGCACATTGCAATTACATGGAATAAGAGGAAGTCTGTTGAAAGTGTTTTAAGGCATATACACGAGTAGCAGAGTATGTGCTTAGAGTCGGGAAAAGTGAGCATTATCGGTTTTATTTACATGTTGAATTGTGTCAAGGTTGGAAGTGAAAAAATATGGTTTGCAAATACCACTATGCTTGTAACAAATTCTGAGGGTAATTAAAGGTTTGTTGTTGAGTTTGATAGATGCGTGAGAGAGAGAAGTTACGAAATGATAAGGGTAAAAATAGTTACGCACTATAGAGAGAATGTTGATGGTGTCAAGTTGAATGTGAGTAACAATTAGATTTTCGTGGAAGTTAAAAGTTTTAAGTATCCGGTGTTGCATGTAGTGATAAATGAGGGAGTATATGCTAAGAGGTGTTGCAGAATGAAGGAATCAAGTTAAATGAATGTGGGATAATTTGTGTGATTAAAAATAACAAATTAGGAATTAAGTGCCACTTGAAATTTGTGTGGAGGAGTGATTTTGCCTATGGTATTGTATGTTGCAGAAACTTAGAAAGTGATAGAATGAAGCAAGTTGACTGAATGTAATGCAAATGAGGTATATGAGAAATTTGATAGATGTGTCAAGATTGGATAGAGTAAAAAATGTAGAGTGGAGGCAGAGAATTGGCACTAAAAGATAGCTGGCTGATAAGTTATACAATAGAGAGCTGAGTTAGTAGCCTGTGGAAAGAATGAATGACTGAATAGCAAAGAGAGAGTGGTGATCAGAGGTAAGTGGAGTAAGGCCGATAGAAAAACCTAGAATGAGATTGAGAGAAGGGAGCTCTGGATGCATGCAGTTTTGTCATTGAATGGAAAAGAGTGCAAGAGATTAGATGGAGAGAGATTGTGAAGGAATGACGCAGCCCTAAGGGATTTTTCCCGCACATGCTTAGTGCTTCAGACTAGGACAGGTTGAGAGGGATTACTACAAGGTGAAGCAGTGGGGGTAAACCAGGTATGGGTCAAGTAAGGGATGGGGTGACGGTGTCTCCTGTTAAATGATTATGTATTTCGACTTTGGTGCACCCTCTACAAGGAGGCTTGAGGCTTTTGCATAGTACTTTTATATAGAATAGAGCTGGGTGAGTTGGTACCTTTTGAAACTATTTACAGAGCAATTTTCAAGAGCAAAATTTTTTGAATTGTAATTGAAAATCCAATGGATGCAGGGCAAGAAAATACATAGCAAAAGTGCTAACAAGCTTACTAGGGCTATAATATCGGTGAACAAAGCTGATACTTTTAGAGCAATTAGGCTGAAACTATGGTTGCAGATGGGAAATCTGACGGTGGAAGAATCTTGTGTACTGAATAAAAGCAAAGCATATGCTTCTGGGAAGAATAGGCAATGGCTTAAATATTGGCAAGTGTGAATTGGTAGTAAAAAAGGAGATTGGTATAAAAAAAATTTCATTCTTAATGGGGCATTATATCGTGTGAACAGTGCTCACATAGTACAGTCTACATAGGGTAAGCAATGATGATGACTGTTTGTTGTCTTGCATGTTAATGAGGGATACTATGGATGTCATTTTATAAAATATGGAAGGCAGTTGGAATGTTTATATAAAGGTGTCAGTTTATGCACTCCTCAATTATTAAGACCACGTGGCAACAATGTTCTGTTCTCAAGAAAACAATTTTCGTGTCACATCTAGTTCCCAATTGGAGGTAGACAGAGAAGTATTTGAAGTTGAGAAATTAAGGCTGGATGCCCTTCCTAACGTTCTGTTGGGGACAAAAAGAGGTGTACCTAATGTGGCATGGTAGTTGGCTTAATAAAAGAGTATTTATGTAATTTTGCTCACAGGAAAGACCCCCCCCCATGCCAGCATATCCCTATCTACAGGTTGGTTTCTTTTTTGAAAAACTGGCGCTTTCAGTATCTCCTTAAAACTGAAAGTGAATGGTTTCTTCACTTAGCAATTTTCAGTATGTAATCTTCCTGGCTGAATCTTTTCCCAAGATAGGTTTTTTTAAATAGGACCAGTCAAGTTGCCATGGCATTCCTGTGGTTATCAGGTGGTTTTTGGCATTTTTTTCCACATATACATTACTAACAATGCGTGAATGAGGTTCAGTGTGTAATCACACAGAAAGAGTGATGTATTTAGAGATATGACTGGCAAATGAGAGGAACGAGATGTCACTCTCACTTTCCAACATGAAGCTCAGACTGCAAAATCACATGTCACAGATTTCATTCCAACATTCCTACTGTTCTTTCTCTCATTTTCTGTATTTTTTTTTTACAGTTATAAAGATTATATGCAAAGAAACAAACAAATTCCATGTATTTTTTTAGGAACTCTGGCGTCTCAGAACTATGGATGAAATTCATTTTCCCTTCCTCTCTCGAGGTCTTCGATGCCCATCCTGAGGTTTTGCACCGCAAAGGGTACTCCGCCCTTTAGGGGTTTACTATTTCCACACAAAAGAGTATTTACATATATCCTGCAAAAAGAGCCCTTTACCAATAGTTCAAATGACTTTTCTAGGTATATATCCACCAGTATCAATGAATTGTTCCTTGTCAATTCTGTCAAAACCATGGTAGAAGTTGAAAACCATTACATATCTCATTTTCTAGCTTCAATAGGTATTGGGTCCAATTTATTCAGCCGTTCTTCGTAGATTGTCTTTGAGCTTTCAGCGACTTCTTATGATGTTTTTTCAAGTGTGGATTCTAGAAGGGCGTTACATATTCAAAGTTAGGTTTCACGCAAGTCTTGTAAATATTTTTAAAGATTTCTTTGATCATATGTCTGTATGTTAAGAAAGCATATGCTGACTTAATCATACATGTATATGTACCTGGTAAAAAATATGACAAAATGTTGACCCCTACATCCCTTTCACCCTCATAGTACTGAAATTCTTCTCCAGCTATTGACTACATAAACATGGATCTTCTTGCACTGGCCCATTCTCAATACTTTACATTTTGAAAGACTGAATCTCATAAGCCACTTGGGCGACCACCCATGCATAGCATTATGGTCTTCTTGAAGTTCATTACCATTATTTTTGTCTTTTTTTATTTACAATTTCTGAATCGTTTGCAGACATAACCAAAAATGTATTTACAGACTCTGGAAGGTCATGTACATAAGTAATAGAAATTATTCTAAAACTTAACTTTCATCCAGTTTGATACTTCATGACTTGCAATAATGTTCCGGTTTTACGACATATATATATATATATATATATATATATATATATATATATATATATATATATATATATATATATATATATATATATATATATATATATATATACACGGACACTCCCCTACTTATGAAAAATTGTTACGAACATTCACACATATGAAGAAAAACCTACCCATTATCTACCCATGTATCAATGTATGTACTACTGTGCTGTACTGAATTATTATATTATTATTACTGTATTAAAATTTATGAATACTGTATACTTTGTTTTATGTAGTAGTTAAGTGTCTTTAGCCTAATTACTGTATAATACTGCACACGTATGTGCTTTACAGTACTTTTTATTACCTAAACACAAAGTACGAACAATTCAGTTTACGAACAAACTTCTGGAACCTAACTCGTTCGTAAGTTGGGGAGTGTATATATATATATATATATATATATATATATATATATATATATATATATATATATATATATATATATATATATATATATATATATATATATATATATATATAATATATGATTCGGTTTTACGTCTCGAACTCCCTTTTCTACTAAGGGCTAGGACGGTTGCCTTCTTGCGAAGGACTTGTTTTGGCAAATGTAATCGTTACTCTGAGTGTATGCCCTTACTAACCCCAGTCTGTGACGGGGCGCGTACCCTCGACCTGCCGAAACAGAGTCGCAGACGCTACCATTTAGCCACGGAGACTATATATATATATATATATATATATATATATATATATATATATATATATATATATATATATATATATATATATATATATATATATATATATATATATATATATATATATATATATATACAAACAGTGAACCCTCGCTATATCGCGTTTCACCATTTGCAAATTCAGTGCATCGTGTTTTTTGTTTTTCTGGGTATATGCGAGAATATGAAAAGATGAAAATATTAAAATTTTCAGTATTTTCATTATTTTATTGAAAATTTTTTTCCATTATTTTATTGATAAAAAAAAGGATTTCCCAGCCTAAGAATAATAAAACATGTAAAAAATAGTAAAAACATAAATTTAAACACGTAACTCTGCGACATAGAAAATACGATACCGGTATCGGTGTTTTGAAAAACACAAAGGGGTCACACCTATGTGAGATAGTACATATTAAAATTTCCAGTATTTTCATTATTTCATTGATTAAAAAAAAGTATTTCCTAGCCCAAGAATAATAAAACAGTAAAAAAGAGTAAAAAACATAAATTTAAACATGTAACTCACAGTATTACATGTAAAATACGATACCGGTATCGGCGTTTCGGAAAACTAAAAGGGTAGCACCTACGTGAGATAGTACATATTAAACTTTCCAGTATTTTCATTATTTTTTGAGAAAAAAAGTATTTCCTAGCCTAAGAATAATAAAACAGTAAAAACTAGTAAAAAACATAAATTTAAACCTGCAACGCAAAGTATTGCACCATGTAAAAGGGTCGCACCTACATGAGATAGTACATTGGATGCTATTGGCTGATGGGTAGGAGACGACGAATCAAAGAATTGTTTTTCTGTATGTTCTGTATCATGGGGTCTGATTGGCTTTTTGATAGAAGCTTGGTTCTCCCAGCATCTTCCATTGTCTCGCCTCACCCGTTCAGTCTACTCACATGTGCGCCGTTCGCGTTGTGCTTCTTAATACATTGTGCTTGTGATTTTGTGAAACTTTTGTATTTCAACCCCTGCAATGCATCCTTCATCTTCTAAGGCTTTTGGTAGTAAGCCTAAGTGGTAAAGGAAGATGTTGGCCATAACAGTAAAGGTAAAACTGTTAGATATGCTGAAGGGGAGAAGAAGGTTCTTGAATGTCGGCTGCCACTGGCTGTGGAGTACGTACACGTCATTCACGGTAAGCTTACCTAACACGTTCATATACATTTACGCTTGCACGCTGTTATTATTAAAGTAAAGGGTGGCTTGTTAACAAATTCTAAAAATAAATGTAAAATACCTATGTATATATGGTGCTTCTACTTCGCGGATTTTTACCTATCGCGGCGGGTCCTGGAACCGAACCCCCGCCATAAACAAGGGAGCACTGTATATATATATATATATATATATATATATATATATATATATATATATATATATATATATATATATATATATATATATATATATATATATATATCATGTATGTAACGTAATAGAGTTTTATTACTACATAATAAATCTGTTTTCTTATTCTACATACACATGATGCAAGGTTGCACGTTTCTTAAAATGTTGGAACCATTCATAATGTGCTGCATAATAATAGTAGACTACAGAGGCACTAGCACTTTTCACATGTTCGTAAGTTGGAGGGGGTCTGTATCAGGTACCACTATTTCCCGAGATATAATTGAAAATACGATGTTCTAGCATTAGTTTTATCTGCCTTTTCCAATTTTGTAAATTCTTTGACCTTTCATTTCATATCTAACAAAGATATGCAAGAAGTTTCTAATTTTCTTAGCTCCCCTTGCAGTATTTTTTTCAAATGTCCTCGATTCTATATATATATGAGTACTAATTTTTTTTAAATTATGCCAAGCACTAATACTCTACCTACATCATCATTGGTGTCTCCTCTCCTCTACACTCTTACAATCATTATTCAACCCTTTTTCAATGACAGTAATAATTCCTATATCTGGTGGATGTTACACAATAGCTAGCTATCATCTTATAATTTTTACTTGAGATTTTGTTCATCTATTCCACAGATTTGTTATTAAAATCTAGTGTTTCAGTCAGGACCTGCAAAACGATTGTTAATCATCTTGTAATCTCCTTTTGGATAGTTCTTCCGCAATTCCTCATTGATTCTTCTACTCTCAGGCAGATTATCTTCGACGATGTACTCACCTTTTCCAACTGCTGGCTTCTACTAAATATTATAGCCATCCAAAACATTAAATGCAAATACCTAGATCATGTAGTGTTGGTTCTTTTCCTCCTCTAGCCATATTGGGTCTAGCACATGTTTGTGCCTTTTTATGGCGAGACAAATTTAGTAAGCATTTGGATATGAGCATCTGTCATGAATGAACGAAAGTTGTTCCTTAAGCTTACCATGACCAAGCCAAAATTAAGTTAAAAGATGTAAAACAGAAAGAAAGGTTACAGTAACTTCCCTTTCATTATCCTCAAAGCCTAGATTTTAGAGAGGATCCATCAGTAAGGAATATAACCATAATATTCTTTATATGGATCCTACACTATATATATATATATATATATATATATATATATATATATATATATATATATATATATATATATATATATATATATATATATATATTATATATATATACACACCTAGTTCTCAGAACAATGCCTAGATAGGTTCTCAGAAGTGTCGGGTAAATGGAAAATCGCGTGAAAAAACGAGTCATTATCCATAGGAAACAATGATAAAGGGCATAGATACGTTCCAAACCTTACATAGACACACCATGCCAAAGATATATGATGAGTAAAAAACATATTTTATTGCTACATAGCAAAGCAGAAAGCCCTGTATCTATTTTTAAGATATTCATATTCACTTTACAGCTAGAAATTAACATACATTACTGTACTTTCCTCTATTATGCAGTGGGCAACAGTTATACAGTACACTGGGACATGCATGGTGGCAGCGAGCATGTAGCTTATGTGGTAGAAGAGGAGGAGGATGCAGGAGAACGAACCTCTATCTGCAAATGTATACAAAGATAAAATAAAAATTATAAATATCCAAAGCAAGACTAAAAAACGAATAAAAAAATTAATTATGCAATGCCTAAATCTACCATATGACGGATTAAAAAAAACTTAATCTACATTCTCTAGAGAGGCGCAGAGTTAGGGGGGATATGATTGAGGTGTATAAATGGTGTAAAGGGATTAACAAGGGCGATATTAATAAAGTTTTAAAAATTCATGATCAAACCAGAACTCGTAATGGGTAATGGATTTAATCTTGATAAATTTAGGTTCAGAAGGGAAATTGGTGAAAATTGGCTTGGTAATACCGTAGAGTATTCCTAGTAGGATAATAAACGCCAATACCTTAGACACCTTCAAATGTAGATTAGATAGACATATGACAGAGGTAGGGTGGGTGTATAAATAATGCTTAATGATGATGATCGTTTCTTATCATAATCCTCTTTGTACTGGTGGAAGAAGCCTCCGTGGGCGCGTATTTACTAATAAAAAAAAAAGGGGGGGGGTTATTCGCGAAATTCAAGTTTTTTACAATTATTTTTTGGGGGCATAAAATAATAAATCGCGCATAAAAGGAACAAGGTGTGTATATATATAATATATATCATATATATATATATATATATATATATATATATATATATATATATATATATATATATATATATATATATATATATATATTCACGAAGTCCTCGGTTTACACTGTCCTCGAATTACGATGTTTTGTGATTACAACGCATCTCCCATAATTTATTTTCCTTCTTTTTTGATAATATTTGGCCTGTATTATGTCTCTCAAGTGTTAAGCAGATTTTTCTGATGGCATTGCTTTGAAAAAAAGGAAATCCATCACCACAGAAGTGATATTAGAGATAATGATATAATGGAAAAGGGAGAAACTTTACCACTGCTTTAGCATAGGTGCTTATTTAGATGTGTTCCGAATTACACTGAAATTCGGGTTACATCATATTTCAGGAAGGGAAGTCGGATGTAAGTCAAGGACCCCTATCAAGTATGCAGGATTCTGGAACAACATATCAAACTAGATAGCGTTGGAAAAAACCTAAAGAAACTACATCATGGTTAAGTACATTTATATATATATATATATTTTTCTTTTTGTGTTCCAATTAACTTATCAAACTCACATTAGTATGTTTAAACAAATATCTTTTGAATAGTCGTAGAGTGAAGTACTTTGTTATATTTTGTACTAACACGCTATACATCACTTGTATGCACCCCTTTCTCAATTAAAACTTCTGGATATGTATAAAATGCCAAGGAATATTCGGTTGATAATGACTTAAATAACTACAAGACAAACTTCAATGGAGGAAGTGAACTAATAATGACAGAGTAGAAGATATGTTAAAAGGCTTTACTTTAGATTCCTTTTTGCTGTCGGATGGTGTCATCTGTTTACAGAATAAAAACACTACAGCATTGTTAGCCAAGAAATTATAACCATAAAATTGGAATAACAGTGTGCATTTCAGTAATATATACAACAATGTGATGTGGGAAACGTAGAAAATTATAGGGATGGGAAAAAATTTGTGAACAAAAGTAATATACTGATAATTTCAATTGAAAATGAATAAATAGTAATGGGCGAACTCGAATTATGATTTTTACAGCCCTATTAAAAAGGAGGGACCAATTTTATTTAGTAATGCAAAGCAAAACCCACTTGCCCAAGGACATCTGGAGATTTGGCACGTCCTCGTCGTGGGGGGTGACTCTGTCTTCTCTTGTTATTCGTTGGATGAAAAGAGGAAGTCCCTAGAATGAAGAAAGAGGAACTCATTAATAGTATGGATAGCAGGAGTGGCTCTGTCTCCTATTCAGTGGCGGCTCGTAGCTAAAATTGGTGGGGACGCTGCTTCAGAACATTTTTAACCATTGTTTTATTATTGTGTAAAACGAAACATATAAAAGAAGTTTATACATTAAGCTTTGTAAAACGAAACACATATAAAAGAAGTTTATACATTAAGCTTAAGGATTATATAATGTACAAGTATAGTGAAAATAGGGGGTGCTGCAGTTCTGCAGTGCCTATAACCAAGTTGCCACTTCTGCTATTGTTATTCGTTGGATGAAACTGACGAAACAGAAACTGATTAACAGAATGGATAACAGGATTTCTAACCACTCTGTATCAGTAATGGATAACTGCAGTTTCGCAGTGCCTATAATAAAGTCGCCACTTCTGCTATTGTTATTCGTTGGATGTAAATAACGAAAGAAAAATTGATTAACAGAATGGATGAC
Source organism: Halocaridina rubra (assembly GCA_037179515.1). Lineage (NCBI taxonomy): Eukaryota > Metazoa > Arthropoda > Malacostraca > Decapoda > Atyidae > Halocaridina > Halocaridina rubra. The sequence continues at coordinate 42,478 of JAXCGZ010020993.1, read as the reverse complement.
AGGATTGCTAACCATTCTGTATCAGTTATGGATAAACTGTTTATTCAGTGAATAGACAAAACATTGAATAATTAGTCCTTCCTAAATACATGACCATCAAAAACGTTCTTTCACTAATGTATATTATATGAAGATATGTTTGTAATTCAAAATCATCAGAATGTTAAGGTAATGGATCTTTCCTTAGGGGAGAGTCAAATATAAAGATCTTGTAAGGATGAGTAAGTTCAGAATGCCGTGAAAAGTTAAAAAATCCTGCAAATTGTTAGGTTAGGTTATGTTAGGTGACATGCCTTGTGAATATGAATAACCTTAGCATATCCTGGGGTTATCATCTTTACAAGATCCCATTATTCTTAGGAGAACGTGTACTTGTGCATTACTTACAGATGCCTGGTTGATTAAGATTTTTATCAATCCGAGATAAACTTTTACCCCTTTTGCGCAAATTAGGCTTGGGAGGGTCCATGCGATGATATTTGGTCGAACGAGGAGCTGGAGAGTCGCCATCACTGGAGGAAGCAGATCCACCCCTACTTCGACGCCGTGACTGTACCGATTGCACAGTTAGGAGGTTACCTCTTGAGACAGGAGGAGTGTTGCGAGGCCTAAATATAAATAAATAAATGCATGTATTTCTAACACAACATCACACTGCCAGATCCTTTAAAAAGATTACATCATATGGACATAAAAGTATCCCAGTGGATATATCTCAAACCTTTGAGGTCCAGTGTTCAACTTCCTAATATGGTATGTACAATTTCTCTTCACCCGGACTATCTATCCATAAACAAAACCATAATCTCCTTGGGGGGGGATGGCTGAGTCACTGTGGTAGGAAAATACAAAGGAGGATATTCCTAGTCCTCTTGCCCAGCACAATTATTCGACATCTACAACACACAGTAGAACATGCAGGAGGTATGATTGCCCCCTCCCCCACTCCGGTGATAAAAATAAGAGAGGGTAGCAACATTATTCACATGGCAATTCCTGTCATCTTAACAACTCCAGCAATATGCCATTAAACCTACAGGGTCAGTAGTGTATCCATAATTTTATTAGCCTAGGCTTCAATAATGGCAAGAACTGCCAGTCGTACAGAACTCACGTAAATAAGAATAATAATTATGCCCAGACATTGTTCAAAATTATGAAACTCTTTACAGTGCAGAGAAAATTCACTAAATTAGGAAAAACTTAACCTAGTATCCGTGAATAAACAGCAATTCGAACTGCAAGCAACCATAGAATACAAACCTTAGAAACACATGAAAAGTACCCTCGACAAATAATGACACAAGAACTGTGAGTGATGTAACTCATGTACTGTATATATAAATCTGTTTTAAGAGATGCACTTGAATACTATAATAATGTCACAAGAGCTGTGAGTGATGTAACCCATGTACTGTATTTATAAGTGTTTTATGAGAAGCACTTGAATGCTATAAATATAATGATTATTTGGCTACGAAGGGTCGACAGTGTACTGTACTTATCGTCAGAGGTATATGAAGACAGATATATAGATACATTCACATGCACTAAGGTCCTCTGTTTTATCTTCTTAGTCAAATAATACTATATTTAAAAATAGAAAATTGAAAGATACATAAATGAGGATTCTGTACATACAAATTAGAGCAAAATTTATAAATGCATTTACAAAAATAAGGTATATACTGTGCCATGTAGTAATGAATCAAACTCAGATTTTTAAAATAAAGAATATACAAGAGAAAAATATATGAAGTGAATTGTAAACAATTTAAAAAATGGGAAAACTATGTCAATTAAAAATATATCTCATATAATATCCTGCATATAGCTTGACATCTCGAATTAAAAATACAACATAAAGTGTGAGGGAACTAAAAACACAAGAACGGCATATAGTATTTCAGTGTAATAGAATTCATGAATTTAACATGAGTAAAAACTGTCTCGTTCCTCGCAAAGCTTCTTACTTTTATGTATAGGGAAAACTTCACTGTGCATATTGAAAATCACTCTGCATGCTTTTGTAAACGAAACTCATTATAATTTTGGCCTTAATAGTAACAGAACCTGTGATTTTTCATGAAACAGAGCAGGAGCTCCTATAGAATAGGAATCTGCCTTTTATCAACTGCGAGGAAAGGTTAGCTTAGGTCATGTTAGGTTAGACTTTGAGCTTAAAGGCCAAAATCAAATTCTAACCTAACCTGAAAATTGTTCCCCTTTGATAAAAGGCAGGTCCAATTCTTCAGGAGTTTCCACAGTCTTCTTCGCAAAGCCTCAATCTTTCATGGAATGTAGAAAATTAAAATCCATAGTGCATATCAACAATCAATTGGCATGCTTTGTCTACAAAGAACTCCAATCTCAGATTTTTATTATTATTTTGGCCTTGGTGGCAACAAACTTTTAAAAGTATTTTTAATAAAAGATAATATATTTTATCCAGTATAGTCTGTCTTGCTGACAAGATTGAAATAAAAATATAATAGTTGTTAAATTGTACGAATGCTTCACTGAGTAAAATTGCAATTTTCGCTTAGGGCACTAATATGTTTGATCAAAAAGAGAAATCTTCACTTAGTCACATCAAGTAAGTGAGAAGGACATTAGTAACATCTGTTGTTAGCTAGTTCAGTCAACTCAGTATAATGAGTACACCATGAAAATTATCAAGTCAATGGTTGTTCTAATTACATCATGAGGTCAAACTAGGGAATAATAGTAGTATTGCAATGAAAAGTTGTACCAATTTAAATGATTTTTTAAAAATCTCTTTTCCCTCACCAACTGTTTTCCATGCTGGAGTCCGTGGCTGGTAAGAAAGTCAGAGGGAAAAATTAACAGAAAAAAAAGTCACAATTTTGGTTAGGAAAAAAGTCTCGGGTTAGGTTTGACTTTTTTTCTGTGACTTTTCCGTAACTTTTTGTGTGTGACTTTTTAAGCTGTGCTTTTTTACCTGAATTCCTGGAGCCATCTGGTTTACTTTTTCCATTTGGGCTTGTTGCTTGGTTTAGGATAATAATAATAATAATAATAATAATTACATCATCTCCTTGTTTTTAGGCCAAAATATTACATAAAATGCAAGTAGAGTTCTTTGCTAAATATCATACACTAACCATTATGTTTATTGAGTTATCATTATATATCATTTATAGGGTGCGCCTACCTAGCTTTTCTTGGCGGACTATCCAACCTGATGCTTGCAACAGATATATTATCATCACTTGGACAAGCCAGAGACCTGTAAACATATTAGTTAGCTGTCCTTAGAATGAGCCTATGTGCACCTTTTTTCAAGTACGTTTGACAATTCATAAAAACCTGTACACTGAGGCAGATGTACAGTATTTCCAAGTTCAAGTACAATTTGCCACTGTTATTTCATGTATACAAAAGATTAGTTATTAATATTATACCTTTTCAGAAAATTTAGTAGTAACTCTAATTTAATTATAAAGAGAGATGCAAGTTAGTTTTATGTAAAAATTGTTATGAAAGGTACTTACATGAGGATATTACGGTACTTTGATAAGTATTCTTGAACATCATATATAACTCTTCTTTAACCCGTTACTTCATTCTAACATTTATTGACACATTTCATTTGCTCTAACCCGCAACTGCGCTCTAAGTTAAGTTCAACGAAGCCTAAACTAAATAGAGATTTTGTCAATGGTGCCCTAAGCAATTTCTGGTCATTTCTCTAATATTGCGAACCATTACAATTTTCAATATATTTTTTCATTCCTACAAGACTGAACGCATAAGGCCATGACCTCCATTATCATGTATAATGTTGATTTCATCTCTTGTCATGAATAATAATAAGCAACAATGTAACTTACACGTGTGATAAAGGCTTGACGCAAAATTCAAATTGGAAGTTATATAAATGAAACCCTCCTTGATAGAGTAATGCTAAGCACTTTGGATACATCTAACTTGATCTCGTGCCAGTGGGTGCCATATAATATAATTACTCAGAGAAATGGATACAAGACTGGATATGAACACTGTGTGACTAAATAACATGCTGCTACTATACATTTATTGTTTATTTAATTATTTATTCATTTATTTATATATTTATACCACATCAATTTATTCATATACTTAATTATTCCTGTATTGCTTTCTAATAGTCTTGGCCTATCTACTTACACTGTGCTAGTCTGGTCATGACAGTGAAAACTACTTAATTTGCTGTTGGTGAATAATAAAGTGGGCATGGCACCTATTAAGCATATTTAACATGATTCTACTAAAACATTTATTTTACATATTCAGCGAACGAGGAAAAGGGGACAAGTATTGAGAGAATAATAACAATACACAAAATACAAGGCAATACACTAAAATGACAGAAAATGCACAATAATTAATGTTGATTCACTGCTTCCTACCATTTTTAGATCAAGAGACAATGGTATCTTATCATCTTTAAATATAAAAGAAAAATACTAAGAAACAAAAGAGATATGAGTTGTCTTGCCTGGCAAAATATATAGGCTGAATAATTCAACTAACAGTCATAGATGAAAGTAAATAAAATTAAAAATGAAGATAGAAAGTAAAAAAAAAAAAGTTCCTGACAATGGCATAATGAGGTAACGGCGATCTAACAGATCTAGAGCAAGTAATGAATCTGCTAGTACCTAAAGTTATGATTAAAGTGGAACTGAGCAAATAAAATAAAACAACATCGTTTTTAATAAGGCAAGATACATAAACATAGACTAGAAAACTCGTACGCACCTTCGTCTCATAGGAGTAAGTCCATTAGGAGAATCGGGCAAGTTTTTTATCTGGTCCAGGGCATCTAGAGAAGAATGTCGGTTCCCGTTCTTGAGACCCATCAGTCGACGGCGTCTTTATGATTCCAGGGATGAAAAAAAAAAGGTTAACATATTTGCAGTACTTTTTGCATTCTTCATCATGAACCTGATGTCATTCAGCTTTAAGATGAAGGTAATTGAAGAGATTTCTTTTTGCTATTCTTAATAAATGTGGTGATAAATTATTAGAAAATAAAATTATGGTCCAAAAGACAATATCTCATTTCTGTACATCATCATCATCATCTTTTCAGTATTCAGAGAGTATTGGCCATTTGAACTCCACCCCCCACACGAAGTTCAGAGGAGTATAGCACTGTGAATTTAGCTTCCTGCTTAGCTTAGTTTCTATCGAGTTGTGATCTTCATGCATAAGATAGATCACAGCTTAAAATCCCTACAAACAGTGAATAAGTAAGTAATCTAAAAATTTCACTTATTAAATTGAGGCTATAAAACAGCAATATTTCTTTCTTAATAACACAGATAATGTGAAGAAAGAATTACTTGTTTATAATCACATATATTCAACATGGAGAATATAGAGTTAAAGAATCCATTGGTTAGCAACCTGAAGCTCGAGAGCAAGATACATAATTTTTTTCCCAATGAAAATCACGTGTGGCTCTAAGTAACAGCTAGGATTTATAATGATAATGAGAAAAGGAATAATAATAATAATAATAATAATAATAATAATAATAATAATAATAATAAATAATAATAATAATTAGTGCAAGGGACCTTCGAATAAGAGATTTCCATCTGCATCATGGAAGCGATATATGTAATATAATGCTTCAAACATATTTACATACTGTGCAGTAGAATATAAAGGAAGTGATGCAATGAGTATTTATTTTATTTTCCTCTACTGGAGAATCTTTATATTCTTTATTAATTATTATTATTATTATTATTATTATTATTATTATTATTATTATTATTATTATTATTATTATTATTATTATTAATGGTTGTGCATAATGAGTTATTGAATCAATAGGTAAAAGTGGCTTGGAAGAGTCTCAGGTTACCGTTCCCTGCATTACAGTGTTAACATTACTACTTAGGACCTACCTGGCAATAATTGCATTGATGCCCTTAAGGCCATGACGAACTTCAGCACCATCTGGGTCAAGAGAGTTGCTAGGGAGTGCACCGAGAATGGGCGGCAGAGAGGGGACACGGGAACCAGATGCCGTTCCAGGGGCAGAAGAGGAGGCCGAGCTGCTGCACAGACACCCAAGAAGCCCGAGACAGCACCCCCATAAGAGGGCACAATCCAAGCCCAAAGGGGTACAGGGGGTCAGACACATGACTCTCTATTTTTTGTCATGTCAAGGACAGGACACCCTTGATGCTATGCCTAAACTGCCTTAGAAAATTTTTCCTCAAACAAAATAAACCAAATAAGGATGAATTAAACTAGACTTTTCTGATGCATTGTGACTGCTGGTTTACAATTTATAGTAAACAGACTCAAAAAACTATTGTGGATATCGAAAAACATATGATAACGACCGGAGAAGTTGCATTATTACATATGATCACAGTATATCTGGTCAAGAAATATTTAGTTAACAAGACAAGAATACGCTTGGGTGTCCTATCCAAATCGCATCACAGAACACCACTCAGGAACATTATCACAATGCAGGATTAATACTGACATGCTTAGAATATAATAATACAGCCATACAGAAATATACACATCTGAAAGATGCTGTGTGATAATGTCTGAAGACGTATTATTTCATGTCCAACACACACATGTTGTGTAACAGCAATACTCGCTACATATATGTTATCCACAGGTCTAATAAAATCTAGGAACTACGTGCTATCTTTAACTACTGACAACATGCAACATATGTGAAATCACACGTATTTAGTAAGTTTATAATTTAATTATACTATTAGGAATCCAATCTGTATGAAAATGGTTACATGTATATGTTAACATATCCCACAAAACAAGGCACATTTGGTCAGATACATAATAGTAGATAAGATGCAAATCAAAATGCTGAAAAAATCTATAAATACTGCTCTGAAGATTCACAAACAGCTGCTCCTTGTACAAAGCATCAGCATATACCAGGAGATATATGAAGTAACATGAATTTGGAATATCACCTGTAAGCCATGAATTGATATTAAGAGGAACAAAACACACTACAGTATCACCAGAGATGTATATGATTAAAGGTTGGTTATGACAGTATACATTACAAAAACTATTTTACAATGCCAGCCATTTGTAATTCAAGGGCGGCTTGGAGACACAAGAGACTACAGAGCCAGCCCTACGTCCTTACGAAGGTGGCTAGCGATAGGCACCGATAGGAGGAAGGTGGTAAGGGACACCCTTCGAGGATGCAGAGGAAGGGGTGGAGTTATTATTGGGAGCACGTCCCGTTGGTGGTAAGGTAGGCACTTGGGAACTGGTGGATTCTGGACGGGAATCCTTGGGAGTTTGAGGATGATGGGATGAGGTGCGCAATCCAGGTGCCGAAGATGGGTCAGAGGGCCTTCGGCTACCCAAGGAGTGATGGTTGCTGAAGCCAGATGAGATATTACTGCGACGGTCCTGACCTGACACACTACTGGAGCGGCGGTGGGTAAGTGGCGGCAAGCTGTGTCGTGCAGAGCCAGCAGAACTGCCAGAAGAACTAAGTGGTCATAGTTGACCCTACGTCCTCCTTCTTTTTTAATTTAATTCATCCCTAAATTTCTTTTATTCCTATTAATATGTACATCTTCATATCCTACTGTATATTGTTTATTTTTTTACAAATGTACTCATTTTTATATCCGCTTTAATATAAAACTATTACAAACTATAATTTTTTTTAACGCACCCAGACGAGCAGTCCCAATGTACTTATTCAAAAAATGATCCTTCAATTAGTTGGAGTACTAAGGTTTTTGGCACCGAAACTACTATTCTAAATATCTTACAGAAAACACAAACTCACTTACAGACAATACACTAGGTGATACAGCGTCTACAGGGTTGATGTACTCCTAAATAATTGACTTGCATTCAGTATATGTATTTACTCTAATAACTTTATACTCTCTAAACTATTTAAACTATCCCTGAAGATAATTCAGAAGTACAGGAAACTGAAAAGTGTTGTGAAAATTGTTTTCCTTTTCTACAGATAAACTTGAAAGCCATGAATAATGTCTATGTTAATAAAAACTTTTTTACATACATCTTGCCGAATATGATAGATAATTTTGCTCAAGATATTAATTTATGTAAGTTTTCTAAAATTGTCACTCAGTTTTTCTACTATCAGTGAGATTATTCAGTAAGTCTGAAAACTTACTTGGAATCATAACATTTCGTACAGCTTTGTACATTATCACATGAGTTATTCAGTAATTGTGGATGGAGGTTTTACTCACACATAATATCTAATATCCACCTTTGCATTATATCTACCAAAAAGATTCAATACTTACAGTGCAATTTCTAGCACTATTTATGGAGAGACTTCAAACAGCCTCACCTCCGCGCACCGTTTCGTACTTCCAGGACTGGCAGAGCACCACAGTCTGGCGCCAGCACTTTGAAGAGAGGCAGAGGCAAGAAAGCTTGAAATCCCTCCGCAAACAATTTTAGGCTTAAAAAAAAAAGAATAAGTTACTTTTGATAAACATAAATCAAAAGTGGATATCAGACATTAAGTATAACCTCCATGCACTATTATTTAGAGAATGTACAAAGGTGTTCAAAACGTCATTGTTCCAATTATATTTTCAGACTTACTGAATAATCTCAACGATGATGAAAAGGTGAATTGTAAAAACTTTAGAAAAGTTACATAGAAAAAATGCTAAAGCAAAAAGGGAGTTATATTCAGCAGAATTATTTGTGTATATATATATATATATATATATATATATATATATATATATATATATATATATATATATATATATATATATATATATATATATATATATATATATATATATATATTTTACACTGTACTTACAAAAAAAAAAAAAATCACATTCTCACACAGAGTAAAGGAAAACTACCAAAACTTTTGATTATATTGGCAAAGTTTTTTTTTTTTTTTTTCAAGCTCCTGTCTGCTATAAAAGTTAATCAGCCAATTTACACATATGAGTAACAGATAAACATTAACGTAAAGATAAACTAACGTAAAAAGGATTTTTTTTTTCTAGTTTCTAAGTTCCGGTTTTACGTCACGGACTCCCTTATCAACCAAGGGCTAGGACGGTTGCCTTCTTGCGAAGGACTTGTTTTGGCAGATGTAATCCTTACGCTGAGGGCATGCCTTTGCTAACCTCAGACCGTGACGGGGCGCGAACCCTCGACCTGACGCCTCAGAGTCGGAGACGCTACCGACTGAGCCACGGCGACTACTTTTTCTAGTTTCTAAGTATAAACATTTAAATAGATGAAATCTATTTCGTAAATTAACACAAAAGAAGTAGAATGGCGATGAATGCCACAGACAGAAATGTATAAACAAAGACTTGAATTAGAGAGAAAAATTAAATTAAAAATATTAAAAAATCTAATGAGTTATTAGCAAGTTCCGGCTTCTTAAGCATGGTTTATACAGAACCGGTCTTGGGAAAAAAAAAAAAAAAAAACTTCTTGAAAAAAAAATTCAAGAATATAATGCCATTACATATGATATATAATAATGAATTAAAATGCCTAACAAAACTGAAGCATGATAAAAAAAAAGTTACGAAGCCCTCTTAATTAAAAAACAAAATAATATGCATTTTCTTCAGAAGAGCTACCTTGCGTTTTCTGTATACTGTATACATAAGATTTTTTTTAAATTTTACTAATATTAATTACAAAATATTAATTCCTACTCTGTTACGCATGTCTATGCTCGTTTATAATCGGTAATTCATGAACTTTTTATTACCACTAATGCAATATTTTGTTCTTATATTTTAAACAATGACGAATATATTTTAAAAGACGACATTTAAAACACAAAAGTGACGAAGACAAACACAGTATGGCTTAAGCATACCAGGAAACACGAAGCACAAACATTAATTATTGACGAACTGGAAATATTCAAATAACTTTGATTTTTAATTTTGAAGGATATTAGAATTTTGCCAAAATACAGATTCTATGGACTCTAGCATTCCACGAACTAAATATAGTCGGTTTTCGGATAGTGAAATTATGAGTCATGATTGTTTTTTATATGATTGTGACACCAGGACGGGCAAAAAAAAAAAAAAAAAAAATCTACGTTCATCGGGCTTGGGTACGAAGAAAAACAGAAACAGAGCTGGGGAGTATTGTGACTTGGCAGATGTGAAGGGATGATAAGAAATATGTAACGAATATCCAAGAATATTCAGTGTTGATGTAGGCATAGAAAGAGAACTTAAAACTTGAGAAATGTAAAGTCTATCAATACTGTGGATTTAAAAATTCTAGGAACTAAATTTGTCACTTTTGGAAAAATGAAGAGATCTTTGAAAAGTTGTCAGGATTTTTAAGCTGTCGAAAACTGTTTCTTTGGATTTTAGAAATGGCTGAACTGAATTTTGTCGCTTTTTGGATTTCGAGGATGACATTGATTTTCAAGTTGAAATACTGCTTCTGTGGATTTTTAAATTTTACGAAAACTAAATTTTGTTGTTTTTTGGATAAAAATTGAATTGGAATAATGACGTTTTGTACACCTTTGTACATTATTAAATAATTAAATGATATTGGATGGAGGAAATACTTAATGTCTAATATCAACTTTTGATTTATATTCACCAAAAGTAATTTATTCTTTTTTTTCTTTAATTGTTAGAAATTATATTGAAAGTACAATTAGTAATTTTCAGTTTCTGTGGATTTTAGAATTCTACGACATAAATATCCACATCTTATAGCAGTGGATTTTGGAAGCACAGGACTGGATACTGAAAACATTCAGAAATTTTACGTTTACTGAATACTGCTTCTGTGGATTTTAGAATTTTGCAAACGAAGTTTTGTCATTATAAGGATATTGGAAGTATAACACTAGAAATAAAATCTGTCAAGTTTTTGAAGTTTACTAAAATGCGGCTTTTGTGGGTCTTAAAGTTCTAAAAGTTCGACTTTGTCGCAATTTGGAAGCTGGAAGTACTGAATTGGATATTGTAAAATGTGAGTTATTGAGGTTTGTCGAAAACTGCTTCATTGGATGTTCGAAATCTGTCAATTTGTATTTTTGGGGGGTTGTCGAACAGGCTTACATTTTTGGGGGAGAGTTTTTGTAAAGGTCTAAAATTTTTGGAAGCTGTTTTCGAGAACGCTAACATTTATGAGGTAAAATTTTCAAGAAATTAAAACTATGATTTGAGGAGTTCTCATCTAACATTTAATTTTTGGGACACAATTTTCGAAGGACAAATTTTTGAGGAGAATATATATATATATATATATATATATATATATATATATATATATATATATATATATATATATATATATATATATATATATATATATATATATATATATATATATATATATATATATATATATATATATATATATATAAAGTAAAATTTTTGGAAAAGGTATTCCCAAAAGATGACCAAAATGGTTTAAAGGAAGTTTCTGGAAACATATATATCAAAAGACGTTCTCGAGAACACCGACATTTTATATTTTGGAGGGATAAGCTTTCGGAAACAGTCTCATATTAAAGTGAAGTCTGGAAAACATTCATATCTTAGAAGAGAACTATTCAAATCAATTTCATTTTATAGTTTTAAGAGCTTTTTTGGCAAGATTCTGTTTGTGTGTTTCATAGTTCATGTGCTGAAGTCAAACCATTTCTATAAGTTTTTTTTTTCTACAATAAGATTGGTTTATACTTGAAAAGTAAATCGTTTCTGTCAATTAAAAATACAATTTCTAGTCATAAATAATAACTGAAATGAGAACTAGAAAATACTGTTTTATTTCTATTAACAGGAAAACATATGCCTATGGTACAGAATTACTATAAAATATGAAAATCAAGATGAAATGTGTATTCGGAAATACTATAAATCTATTAGTAAAAATTTACTACTGCTACTACTACTACTACTACTACTACTACTACTACTACTACTACTACTACTACTACTACCTATGGTACAGAATTACTGCAAAATATGAAAATCAAGATGGAATGTGTACTCGGAAATACTATACATCTATTAGTAAAGATTTACTACTGCTACTACTACTACTACTACTACTACTACTACTACTACGACTACTACTACCTATGGTACAGAATTACTGCAAAATATGAAAATCAAGATGGAATGTGTACTCGGAAATACTATACATCTATTAGTAAAAATTTACTACTACTACTACTACTACTACTACTACTACTACTACTACTACTACTACTAAAAAAATAATAATAATACAGATGTATTACAACAAAAACGTTTTTAGTAATTCTGCTTTACACTGAAATAGCTCAAACATAGTTTCGTTTTGACAATGAAAACTTGTTCTAACATTGTCAACGTTTCACTATAAATTCTCGCTACTTGCAAAAGATATTAGTCAATATTCGCTCTATTGGCAAAAGATCTTAAAAATTATACAAAAAACTCTTTATCAATAAAAATTGCGATAAAATGCGATCCTGATGATTAAATTGTTTATGGAAATTTGCAAAGACTAAGAATGAAAGACTATATATATATATATATATATATATATATATATATATATATATATATATATATATATATATATATATATATATAAAGTAAAAAAAAAAAAAAAAAAAAAAAAAAAAAAAAATATATATATATATATATATATATATATATATATATATATATATATATATATATATATATATATATATATATATATATTCGGCACAAAACTATCACAAGAAAAAACTGGAGAAACTCCAACACATGATAATGCTTAAGGCCATACTAGTAATGTTTTAATTTTTTCTTTTAATTTCATGCAGTGTTACGTGTAGACAACATTTAACATACAACACACACAGGTAATGTCATTTGAGTTGTAAAAAAATAGCATTATAATAATAATAATGCATTCATACTCATTAAATAAAAATAATTAACCGTAAGTAGACAGTGTATACTAAACCTAACTTTCGAAGATAATCTGGTAAATATTAAAAAAAATACACTTGTTTTGTCTGTATTTTCCTGTTGGTTTTTTTTTGCAATAATCTTTTTAACTAGATAATAATGGCTTAAAATACTTCTATATTTAATTCACATGTATATGCGAAACTTCATGACACCGTAATCAGATTTCTAAATTAAAATGTTTTAGTATTACGTCACGGACTCCCTTTTCTACCAAGGGCTAGGACGGTTGCCTTCTTGCGAAGGACTTGTTTTGGCAGATGTAATAGTTACCCTGAGTGCCTGCCCCTGCTAACCTCAGACTGTGACGGGGCGCGATCCCTCGACCTGACGCCTCAAAGTCGCGTAAGCTACCGCTTGAGCAACGGTGACTACAGATTTCTAAATTAAAATATGCGAGGGAATAATTAAAGAATTGTTTAAGTAAGGTAGACTTAAGAAAAAAAAATACATATATCTATAGGAAAATAAAAGAACTAGCAACACCAAATATAGGAATATAAATAACGTACACATAAAGGAAATAATGCCGCGGCTCAAGCGGTAGTGTCTGCGACTTTGAGGCGTCAGGTAGAGGGTTCGCGCCCTGTCACGGTCTGAGGTTAGCAAGGGCATTCGCATTCAGGGTAACGATTACATCTGCCAAAACAAGTCCTTCGCAAGAAGGCAACCGTCCTAGCCCTTGATAGAAAAGGGGGTCCTTGACGTAAAACAGGAACACAAAGAAAATAACGCAAAATATTGTAAAGGTAAGAAACTATCTAATACAAAAATTAACGTTCCAAAATCGCAATAAGCTTTAAAATACCTTCTCTCTTAAGCTAACCTATTCTCAAATTTATATATCAATATTTGTTACTAATTGCGTAAATACAGGAAAAAGGCAGTAAATTATACATCAAAGAGAGTGCCCACTATAGCAACTTAGGGCTACTACACAAACTACTATATATATATATATATATATATATATATATATATATATATATATATATATATATATATATATATATATATATATATATATATATATATTATTTTTTTTTTTTTCTATATCATTTTTTTTAAATCTAAGCAAACTAGATGAAGGTTGGCACTATAGCTACTGTTACAAATTAAATCTACAACACCTCTGTGTCCTCTGCTTGTTATGGTGTTATTATGTACTTAATTTCTTAACAAAAACCACAGCAAAATTAATCACAGGTTAACTAATTCACTCACCTAATTGGACTACGCAAAGTGAGGGCACTCTCAGGCCTCCGTTCCTCTCCTAAGCTGTAACGCCTTTGTGGTTTGTCAAATAATTTCTCAGGTTCTCTGTAAATGGGGAAAAAATAGGTATGGCACAAGACATTTACATAAATAAACATGAAAAAAAAGTATTCGGAACTTAATAAAAATGCTCAATGGACAGTTCTCTATATAAACATGTAACTTGGTCTTACATTTTGAAAATAAAAATAGGTATATGAAGTAAAATCTTTATCGAAACACTGGAAGAATTGCGTTAAACATCTGTTATATTAATGCAATTATAGTACCAAAAGATATTTATCTCTCGACATTTATCACTGAATACAAAGTTAGTAAATTAGTTTAGAAATTTTACTATAAATCAGAAAAAAAGGAGAACTTCTAGAATTAAGTACGAACTTGTTATTAATTGGTGGGAGACGTTCGAAGGAAGGTGCCCTCAGAGACAACATGGAGGAGGACTGGAACACAATGATACACAGAGAATATTTAATCATTATATTTATATATCCAACATGGAGGGAAATTCTATCATTTGTCAGTATCTTCAACATAGAGGAAAATTCTATCACTGTCATTATCTTTAATATGGATGGAAATTCTATCATTTGTCAATATCTTCAACACTAGAGGAAAATTCTATCATTATATTCACATCTTCTGAAGGGTGTGTGGTCATGACTGCAGTGCATACTTTAAATACTTACTCTGATCATGTTAATGTCATTCAAGTATCTAACATCGCGATCATTGTTGGTATACTGGAGTTCCATCTGATAGAGGCTATATAACTCCTGCAATTCGGGCGGCATCGTCGGATTGAGATCTGCAAAGAAAAAGAAATGCATTAGAAATAATTAAAATATCAGACTATAGTTGAATTTTAAAGCATGTGACAGAGGTAAGTGCGAGCTGCAAACTAAAATATATAATTATGAAAAACTAAAATGACTTTAAATATAATTAAAATAAAATATTTGGATAAGGAACACCACCCCTCTTCTGAGTTGCATAACCACATGAAGAAAGTGAAGAGTATATGGGGGGAGGATGGCTTACCTCCTCCCCAGGAATTAATTTCCAGTGCTTTAAAAACCAAGATGAAGACATGACTATGGATGGGTAAATTCTGCTATTTCAGCTCTATCATTCTGGTGTCTATCACACTATGGTTTCTACTGACGATGAAGTTACGTATAAAAAAGTAAAAACAAAATCTGTTCATTGAAAAATATTTACACAATATTCTGGAAGGCTGGAAGTGCGAAAGATTGAGTATAATTATATAGTTTTTTAAAAGATATTTTCACTCTTCGTCAGAGCTTTAATATTATTTAAATAATATCTGAACTTGTTCAGATCAGCTGAGCATACATGACCTTCCCAATTTGACGAATTAAATATTATTAATCCTAAAACACAATCAGAAAATATGCATGCACATATCTTCATGAATATATTATAGAGCAATCATGCACATATGAGTAGCGTATCTTGTAATCACAAATAAAGCAGAAATATCTTTAAATACCAATAGCGAGCTTCCCCTTAAAGAAAAAATATATATCCGGCAGTTTAAAATTCCAAAGATAAAAAATAAAGTTCAAAAAAATTAAAATGTTTGCATGAATATATAAGGTAAATTTAATGTGTATTTCTTGCAATTGAAAAAAAAATGACTGAATAAAATACAATTACAAGTTTTACCTTAACAAGTTTAAAGCACAAATAGTGATTCTTTTATTACTTGGGAACCTGAAAAAAAAAACAACCTGAAAAAGCCATCGAAAGTTCTGCCAAACATCAAAAGCTTCAACGCGTCAAAGCACACGGAAATATATCCACTACAACATAATTATTGTAAATGATGCCGAAAACAATATTTTTTCACCTCTTTCTTAAGGGTAAAACATGAAAAAGAACAACAACAAACAAACAAACAACAAAACATACACCAGCACGGAAATTGACACGCCTGAGTGCAAAGAAATAAAGCTTTATGCATTACCTGTCCATGATGTCAGTGATAAATTAAAAATGCACATGTCAGTGGATATCAGTCCATGCTTGAAATCAAAAAATATATGAGCTCTTCTTCTGTAAGTTTTGCTCTTGTGCATTGTATGTATGTATGTACTTACGTGTATATATATATATATATATATATATATATATATATATATATATATATATATATATATATATATATATATATATATATATATATATATATATATATATCCAAATAAGCACATTACTTATGTGACAACATGAATTATTATTTACCCCGACCGGGACTCGAACCAAGGACTTATAATTATTAAGTCCAGGCGCTACCAACTACACACCACAGAAGGTTAAAAGGAATCCAACCTTATAGCTTATATCTGCTATACTAAGGAATAAACCTTCTGTGGTGTGTAGTTGGTAGCGCCTTGACTTAGTAATTATAAGTCCTAGGTTCGAGTCCCGGTCGGGATAAATAAAGATTCATGTTTTCACATATGTAATGTGCTTATTTGGTTATTGTATGACTCGAATGAGATTGGGAATTTAATTAAATGCGAAAATGAAGCCACGAGTGAGGCTGGGGAATCTGTAATATGAACATAGTGGCATTCAGATAGAATGTGTTCATTCCTAAGTATAGCAGATATAAGCTATAAGGTTGGATTCCCTTTAACCTTCTGTGGTGTGTAGTTGGTAGTGCCTTGACTTAGTAATTATAAGTTCTAGGTTCGAGTCCCGGTCGGGGTAAATAATGATTCATGTTTTCACATATGTAATGAGCTTATTTGATATATATATATATATATATATATATATATATATATATATATATATATATATTATATATATATATATATATATATATATATATATATATATATATATATATATATATGAGGGTTATAAATACCACCCTTTCATGCTCTAAGTGTTACAGGAGGTAAGAGCTACGGGTGTGAGATCGGATGGATGGTGAGGTCTCCCTAACATGCAAAACATCATCGAGAAAAGCAGAGGATCAAGTGGGACAGAACGAAGTCCCTGTTATTACATTCTTTTGTTATGGTTATGGCCACCATATGTATAAATGCTGTAGGAAAAAATATCAATTCTATAAAATTACACTTAAAAAAATGAAAATATATTATATGTGTAAATCATATCAAAGCCAGATATTGTAACTTTTGAAAGAAAAGTGTAACACACAATATTATATAAATGCTGGTTTCAGCTCCATATTGCAGATTATGGTATAAATAACACACACCAGCAAATGTAGAGCGTGCCAAAAGCAAGTGGCATAAAAGATAGCAAAACGATATTTAGATAAAACACACGTTGAACCACAGTATCTGAACTGAAACTGTTAATGGCTTACCAGCAGCATTGCCGTCATGAAATGCTGAAAGAAATGACATATATTCTCATATTTATTTTATGTAAAATAGATGGTACACTCTATGCAAGTAATTTCACAAAATGAATCATGTAAATGCGTATGTTCACTCGGGTTAAGTGTACAGTAAGTTCTACTTGGTAAATTCATGTCCAGTTGGGTTTAGTGTACAGTAAGTTCTACTTGGTAAACTCCAGAGATCATATAAAGCTATGTTATGAACATAGGTAGTAAATACCTTAGAGTTTACTTGTCTGTACGATTAGGTTTACCCGAGTTAGAAAAAAATATTTGCTGTACCCCTAATACCAGGGAGATCAGAATACCTTAGTTGTAATCCCTGTGTTTCCTACGAGTCGACTAAAAGGGATAAGGAATCGAATCATTTGCAATCTTATTATTCCGATTCTCTTTTCTTTGTCACGTAATAGCTGAGAGAAGGGGGTGGAGATAAGCAAGGTATCATGAAACCCATATTGTTCAGCTGGGGGAAATCCTACTGGCTTTATATGGATATGGCGTCATGCTGACAAAATGTTTCATTATGAAAAGAAAACCAGCTTCGGCTGTCGGTGCTCAGCGCAGAATATCTTTTCCCACCTACCCTGTGGTTGACCCAAGAAGGGTGGTGGGGAGGGAATGGCAACCCTTTATTCCCAAGGATCTAGAAGGAGTGATCGAGGTATGTTAAGATCAGGTGAATGCGTGTGCTTTGACTCGGTCACCCTCTTATAAGGAGGATAAAGGACATTGCATATGTTTATGAAAAGAAAGTCAAATAAGTGTCTTCCAGTACTATATGAGATTCTATTTATATGAGAGTTGGCTGAGTCAAAGCAAAACCTTGACCTTGGGGAAGAAAAATTCAAAGAAGGGCAAATCAGTCGACTTCTAAGACACACAGAGGAACTGAGGAGGTATTTTTGGCCCTCCTCAGAGGAAATAATAAATACAGACGCTAAATTATGAAAACAAAACTGCATGATTGTGTCTTATAATATACAAATGTAAGAATATAAAATGCTAAAGAATAAAATACGACATAGTGCCATACAGGAATTTCTGTAGACACCGTAGTAATAATACTTAAATGACCAGCTACTTAGAAATTACTAAGAAATGGCTGAAAGTAGAATATATTATTGTGATTTGTAATATTAAAAATCTGTATTTTATGTTATTGCAGTATTATAGTTTTTGATTATATTATATATTGGAGTTATATAATAAAACCAAACAACTTCACAATAAATTTTGATAATTATCTTCCATATTTTTTATCCTATTTAATAAGTGCAAAATAAAAAAATAAATAAAAAAAGCAAGACAGGTACATACTGCTATTATTAAGTATGACCATATGCAAAAACAATTTACCTTCAATCATCTGCCTTTGTCTTGTGATGATTTCATCACAGAGGGTGCGCTGTCTGTCGTAACGGAGAATGAGAAGATCGCGTCGACGGAGTTCGTGCTCCTTCAGGAGGGCCTCGCTCTGCATCTCCATCTTCTGGATTTCCAGTTCATGAACCTGGAACGATTTAATATTCATAAATTATCTTTAATTATGTTCATAAATGCCTCGTTTTGCACTTTGACCTTCTGGATTTCCAGTTCATGAACCTGGAACGATTTAATATTCATAAATTATCTTTAATTATGCTCATAAATGCCTCGTTTTGCACTTTGACCTTCTGGATTTCCAGTTCATGAACCTGGAACGATTTAATATTCATAAATTATCTTTAATTATGTTCATAAATGCCTCGTTTTGGCACTTTGAACTTCTGGACTTCCAGTTCATGAACATGGAACGATTTAATATTCATAAATTATCTTTAATAATTTTCATTAATGCCTCGTTTTGGCACTTTGAACTTCTGGACTTCCAGTTCATGAACATGGAACGATTTAATATTCATAAATTATCTTTAATAATTTTCATTAATGCCTCGTTTTGGCACTTTGAACTTCTGGACTTCCAGTTCATGAACATGGAACGATTTAATATTCATAAATTATCTTTAATCATTTTCATTAATGCCTCGTTTTGCACTTTGACCGTTTGGATTTCAGTTCATCCACCTGAAATAGTTTAATAATTTTTAACTATGCACGGGAAAAAATTGCCTTGTGAAGGTTGTATTATATATATTTATCGTTTAGGATATTGTTTTTATTAAAGAAAATACTGGTGTTTTATTATTGATATTATTATTATCTTTATTATTAGGAGGAGGAAGAATCCTTGCTCCTATTTCTTGGGTGTATGCAAGGCCGAAAAAAGAAAAAAAATAGATAGTGGAGCTATGGTCTGGCAATTCCATCATCCTTTGCCACAGAAAGTAGACATAATATTCTATTCATTTCAATCTCTGCTTCAATTAGCCTCTAATCATGTTATTTATTGGTATTCATAGTAATGTTCATATCAAATAAATGACTTATCGTGACAAACAGTTTGGGAACCAAGAATATGACTGAAGATGCGACCTTTAGAGTCTCATATTGAAAGAATCTGAAGCACAGGCATGGTCATGTTCACACCTTACAATGTATAAGTCTATGAATTTGAGCAAGTAAAAATATTTTGACATTTTGAAGAATAAAACCATTTGTCTTTTTAACAACTCTCTAATTTTTCTTGTGGCTACTTGGGTGAGGCTTCTTGAAGATGACATGAATAACAAATGTATACATCACGCTAACCTCACTCTACTCCTCTCGTAGCTCATACAATACCTTACCTTGCAGAGTAATTCCAGGAGTTCACGCTGTTCGTCGGTGGTGATGGTATTAGGGAGGGCCTGCAATAAAAAGAAAGACAACAACATTAAAAATGACAAGTGCTGTGACTGCACATTTATATCCAGATGATGCAAAATAACATAATATGAATGTTAAGAAGTAAATGAATATAACAAGAACTTGTAAGAGGTAAATGAAGGAGCTCTATTCATACTAATTAAATTCTGTTGAAGACAGACAAAATCCCTATGGCAAAAATATGCAGTAGAAGTACATAAATGGTAATACTAAGAATATCATGTAATCACACCTCCCACCACCATATATATATATATATATATATATATATATATATATATATATATATATATATATATATATATATATATATATATATATATATATATAATGCTCGAATTGATGAAAAGGGCAGATAAACTTCTTATATAGGCATGTGAGTCCATAACGTAGAGTAGCAGTAAAGTACATTTGCCATAACAATTAATAATATAAAAAACATGCAAATCTTGGCATAAATGTCTTGTTAAACAAATGCCTCCACAATATAAACACACAATACAATAAACAAAGAAACATTTAGCACTGGGTCACAAACAATCAACAAGGTCAAACAGACATGTACGATATTAATAATACATTTGTCAACAAGACAGTGAGACATTATCCAGGGCAAAAATATCAAAGATATATCAAAACCGAATAAGCAATATATATATAAAAAAAACAAGAGGTAATATAAAGAAACATAAAATCCTATAAGTAAGCATAAAACAAAGCTTGTAGATACTAAGAAAACGTAACATTGCAATGCATACCATTTTTTAGTTTAAAAATAATCGTCACTGTAAGTAGATATGTGGTTTTAAGAGCAAGATAAATGGCTTGCTTCAAATAATTCTCAATTATATTTTTATTTAATCTAAGAAACTGTATATCTACCAGTGATGTGTCAGCTTGATTACAAGGGCCAGGAGTCCATAGAGTGCAACTCAAATTACCAACGAAAACAGAGAAGTTATACATTTTTTTTTTGGACAAAATATAAGCTACAGGTTACTGAAGAGACACAATTTATTTGTTAACTTCAAATGAAAACTTCCACATAGAAAAGAAGTTGAAAGCCACTTTCCGCTGGTTTTTGAGACGACCTGAACGGACACCAAGAACACTTCCTACCTCCTTCCACTTTTTGAGGAGTCTGCGAGTTCGCTTCAACCGTATACGACACCTTTTGCGATTGGTTAAGAGCTGTGTGGAGATGTCGTAAAGATAAACGTGCAGTTAGGGATCAAAGGCATGGGAAAACAAAAATAAACTTTCTCGCTGTGAATATTTTAAGTGATACAAACGTGCTCTATTTGTGTGACAAGAGTAAGTATAGCATTAAAATTGGTGTTCAAGGTTCTCATACACATGCACGCATAATGAAGAGCTTGAGATATCAGTTTAAATAAAAATTGTGCGTTTTAATGTTTGCAAGTGTGCATTGCACAAAACATAGCACATACCAGAACTTGAGGTAGCTTAAAAATGCTGATTCAGCAGAAATACACATTACAGTAGATTACGAAGGGGAATGAACTAGCTCTGTACTTCAAGTTATGTTAGTGGTCACACTCTCTGAATATCCACTTCTATTATCCAAAGGTCTCAAATGATATTAAAATCAACTCAGGAGCCACATTTGACTTAGATGTCACACGTGATCCAAGAATTCAATATGAATGGGATGTCACTTAGGAGGGAAAATCACAATCAACTTAAGCTTTATAATCGATCTAAAACTTGACCCTGTGAGTCTGTGAAGTAATTGGCACTTCGTATCATGTCTCTCTCACCTCTTCCATTTCCGTTGCCCTCTCTCTCATTTCCTGCATTTCTTGTTCAACTTTTTCTCTCATTTCTGTGTATCTTTGTTTCTCTTTCTGCAGGTACATGAGATCCTCCCATGCCTGGGCTACTTCTTCAGGCTCTTCCTCATCACTATCTTCATCTGGTAAAAGGAAATTAGGAAGATAAGAGTTGCAGGAAGAATTTATTGATATAAATGAAATAATTTTAGGATTTTTTTTCCCATTTGGAATAATATCATCAATAAATACACATGTAAAAAAAAGGAAATCATGCATGAGATACTACATATTTAAAGATTTTAATTGCTATTTAGGGCTAGGACGGTGCTTCCTTGCGAAGGATTTTATTTAGGCAATGTACGACCATTACCCCGAGTGAATGCTCTTTCTTACCTAAAACCGTGGTGGGCCTTGAAACGACGACCTGACGTATCAAAGTCACTTAAACTACCACCAGCCCGAATCGGCCACATCACCGGTGGGCCTTGAAACGACGACCTGACGAATCAAAGTCACTTACACTACCACCAGCCCGAATCGGCCTGGTTGCTTCCATATTTAATTCTTATTCGCAACTGCAAAATGAATTTATTACCTCTGTCCTTATCTGTCTCCATATCAATAACTTCCTCTCCATCAGGACCTTTCTCCGGTTCAATTTTCTTCTTCTGTTTCCTAGCTCGTTCAGTTTCCCATTCCGTGATAACTAAATTCTGTCTTTCGAACTCCATTGACAGAGCGAGAATATTGCTGTCAATGTCCATCAGCTTATTCCTGAAATAATTTTTTTTTCTCTGTAATCGTGGGCTAACACATTCTTGTCTTTTGATTTAAATGTAAAAAAAACAACAACAACACATGAATGAAAGTATCGGATGGAAATGTTGTGATATTACATTTTCACTCCAAATAAAATCATTTATCATTCGCATGCGAGACTTGTCAAATTACAAAACTCTACTTAAACCAGAAGTAATACTTTTAAGTATTTTTTTTTTTTTTACAGAGAGCTAGAGATGCTTTGAGTGCTTTCCCTGTACGAAATAAAAGCTCACTCAACAATACACAGGTATCTAATTTATAGTCATTGTATTTTTTGTAGATGATATCTGTTCAATAGCAGCTAAACAGTGCATTATTTATTCGCTAATAAATCCATCATATCCATAAGTTTTCGTAAATATATGGATTATGACGGACAACAACAACAACAGGAAGAGGAAGAGGAAGAGGAAGAAGAAGATAGAGAGGAGGAAGAGGAGAAGAAGGAGGGAGGAAGAAGAAGAAGAAGAAGAAGAAGAAGAAGAAGAAGAAGAAGAAGAAGAAGAAGAAGAAGAGAAGAAGAAGAAGAAGAAGAAGAAGAAGAAGAAGAAGAAGAAGAAGAAGATAGAGAGGAGGAAGAGAAGAAGAAGAAGAAGAAGAAGAAGAAGAAGAAGAAGAAGAAGAAGAAGAAGAAGAAGAAGAAGATAGAGAGGAGGAAGAGAAGAAGAAGAAGAAGAAGAAGAAGAAGAAGAAGAAGAAGAAGAAGAAGAAGAAGAAGAAGAAGAAGAAGAAGAAGAAAAGAAGAAGAAGAGCTCATACAACAGTAATAACATCCATATACCTCAAAGACATCTGCTCCCGGAAATGTTCGAGTAGATCATTTTTTATTTTTCGAAGCATTTCGTTGTTTTTGAGTCTCTCTTCCTCAGCTTCTTTGTTATTGGAAGGTTTGTCGACGTCTTTCGTAGTCATCTTTCCCTTTAGTCTTTCGATCTCATCCTTGAGCTCGCAAATGATAGTTTGGTACTGAGACACATCGTAGGAAACTACAGCAACATTTTTGAGTACCTGATAAAGAAAATATTTCTCTTATTACATGCTTATAATTCCTAGACATCTTTCACAAACTTGTATTTTACACAAATGTGTAAGTGAGAAACTAAAATTTAAGACTATTCATCCTCAAGCTTTTATTCCTTTTTAGTAGTTTGATTAGATTGCAAGTAAACTTTTGAAGAACTCTCTCTCTCTCTCTCTCTCTCTCTCTCTCTCTCTCTCTCTCTCTCTCTCTCTCTCTCTCTCTCTCTCTCTCTCTCTCTCTCTCTCTCTCTCTCTCGTTACCCTGACGAAAGCTCCTCGTAACAACATACAGCCAAACTTACATTTTTGGAGATATTTTTGGCTCTGTTGGCCTCTCTCTCTCTCTCTCTCTCTCTCTCTCTCTCTCTCTCTCTCTCTCTCTCTCTCTCTCTCTCTCTCTCTCTCTCTCTCTCTCTCTCTCTCTCTCTCGTTACCCTGACGAAAGCTCCTCGTAACAACATACAGCCAAACTTACATTTTTGGAGATATTTTTGGCTCTGTCGGCATACACAAGAGTATTACGGGTTTCTTCACGGTGTACATGGCATGGAGACACATGGGCAATCATCACAGTTCGGCAGTTTCCTGAAAGGGCATCCTAAGAGGAAATAAAAAAAAAAATGTGTAGTTAAGCTGACTCCACATCCTCCTCCCCAGAAAAGGGAGAATATATCATTACTTTTCTATCTTCGCATTTACAATCGACAGGAATGCGATTGTTGCAAGCTACGGAAAGATTCAATATGTTAAAAGTCTGAAATTAACTGCGCAAGAAATATTTATTTTATACTTCGGTATAAAAAATATTTGTTTAATTTTTTTTTTTTTTGGAAAGAATAAGTCTAACTACAATATTCAAAATAAATGGTAAAAACAAACCACATAAATTCCAACAAGGGAAACTAAGGCCGCTTTCACAACAAAGTGGTACGTCGCACGCGGCACGCCAGTTGAAAACGAACATCCGGAAATATATGAAACCTTTCACACAGAAGTGGCGTGGCACATGGGACGTGTCACGCCACTTCTGAGTGAAAATTTCATATATATCAGGATGTTCGTTTTCAACTAGCGTGCCACGTGGCAGGCCACGTGCGACGTGCCACTTTGGTTTGAAAGCGGCCTTACTCAGAACACATTACACTTGTGAAACACCCTTGAGTACAAAACACCTCCGCATATTCTTAGAGTATGAACGAACTCTGCATATATTTAACTATTTTTTTTGGGGGGGCTCTATGTGGCTCCTTCAAAGTTCAAAATATCAATTGCATGTATTTCAAAAAGTATATAAAACGAAATAATAAGAAAAAAAAATAACTTACTTTTAGTAGTCTAGTTAGCTTGGAATCTCTGTAATTGACATACTTACTTTTAGTAGTCTAGTTAGCTTGGAATCTCTGTAATTGACATACTTACTTTTAGTAATCTAGTTAGCTTGGAATCTCTGTAATTGACATACTTACTTTTAGTAGTCTAGTTAGCTTGGAATCTCTGTAATTGACATACTTACTTTTAGTAGTCTAGTTAGCTTGGAATCTCTGTAATTGACATACTTGGCCCTGCCTTCAGCCAGGGCATTGATACAATTCCCAAGAGCTAACAGAGCCCTGTTAATATGAGCTCCCTCTTGAAGACGTTTTCCTTTATTCTATATAGAAAAAATAATGAAAAGTCAATTCTTGTAAACAATCTTTTGTAAATTTAAAGACCTCTTGACTTAATATAAATATATGATCAGATATACAACCTTAATATATTGATATAAACTCCCTCTTGAAGTTGTTAAGAGACATGGATTCGGTTTTACGTCACGAACTCCCTTTTCTACTAAGGGCTAGGACGGTTGCCTTCCTGCGAAGGACTTGTTTTGGCAGATGTAATCGTTACCCTGAGTGCATGCCTTTGCTAACCTCAGTCCGTGACGGGGCGCGAACCCTTGACCTGCCACCCCAGAGTCGCGGACGCTACCATTTTGCCACGGAGACTACTTGTTAAAACACAATGAAATGCATTAAAATCGTCACTATGGCTTCATTGCACCCAAACAAATATACAATAATCACTGAGGCCCTGTATAATAAAACAGAAGTTGGTAGATAAAATGCATGCTATGAAATCGCCTCTTCTGTTTCTCTCTATGTTTTCTTTGTGCCATGGCCCGATGATGGTAGATTTTTTTTTTTTTTGGGGGGGGCCGTCCTGGTGTTACGATCATAAAAAGAAAAAAAAACAATGAAAAAATTCAGTCTTGTTCCTCACCTGTGTCTGCTTGGCACGTTCAGAGCCGGCCAAATCTACCATAAAGAGACGGCCGTCTTTGATTTCCTCATTGTCACCTTTCGTGAAAGCCTGCCGGACATTTACCTGTGGGAGAACAAGGTAATTAGGGGGAGGAAAGGCAGGTGAAAGAGGAGGAGAAAGCGATCGGTTGGAGGAAAATGGCATGCAGCAGAGAGGGAAAAAACATTAATTAGCGATATAATTAACCAACTTAAAGGAAAAAACTCTTCTACCAGTAGTCGTTAAGCCCACTGAGTTAGCAGTGGCTAGAAGACGACAGACTTTACTACTGCACCTTCTCTATCCATGAAATGATTGAATTACTTCTCTCTAGAGTACCAGAATGTAAAGCTATTGAAGCAATAGTACTGCAGTTATATTTACTAAATTATGGATATAAACCTCGGATGCAAAACTTATTTTTTTAAATCTTGGCCCGAACTGATCACAGGTAAAGCAATCCGTAGGGGGGGAGGTAAGAATACTTCCTCCGTGATCTCCTGCGTGTCGTAAAAGTCGACAAAATGGGGCGGAGCGAGGGGAGTGGGAATCCCCTCCTCTGTATTTACTCTCCACAAGAAGTCAAAGTATTTTCTATGACTCAGCCACCTCCCTTAGAAGGGGGAATATGGATTTGGTATATGGATGGATATATGAAAAACTGAGCTCGAACTGATCTGCAGGAACTAAATAATCAGTAAAAAAAAAAAAAAAAAAAAAAACCCTGAACATATGAATCTCAAAACGACACATAAAAATGCCTATTTCTATCAACTGACAAGGATGAGTGCCATCATTTGAGAGAATGAAGCATCACTACCATTCTGTTTCAGATCAACTGGTTCAGGGTGATCAGGATTCATGAGCAGCGCCAGACTTTTGAGAGTGGTTGATTACACATCTTTTATTATCCCTTCACATCTGACAAGTCATTACACTCTCCATCTCTGTTTCTCTTTACTGTATTCTTCGTGCCCATGCTCGATGAGGGCGGTTTTATTATATTATTTTTTTGGTCCGTCCTGGTGTCACAATAAAAAAAAAACCTCCAAGAGAAAACACTTATG